>CAXKVY010010242.1:0-12500 GCA_964058915.1 Tetropium fuscum
GATCGTCTCGTTTGTCCAACATATTTTCGATCACAATCATTACAACTAATTTCGTAACTCCCAGACCTTTCATTTGGAACAATTTTATCCTTTGAATTATCTAAGAGTTGTTGTAATACTCGACGAATGAATCGCTGTTATACCCACGTTTTTGAAGACCTTACTCAAACCACGAGTAAACTGAGGTTCGTACGGGATGGATACATATTTTGGAATCTCTATATCCTTTTGAAACGTCGTAGAATTATGAAGTGTGTCCTTAAATTTACGCTTCCTAATTAGTTGTTCAACTATATCGCTAGGATAACCATTACTCACAGCTATATCTTTAATTAATACTTTTTCTTTTTCAAACCGCTCATTACTGAGAGGGAAGCTTAGTAAGCGATGGTCGAGTAAATTAAAACTCGCCATTTTGTGTTGATAGCAGTTGTGAGAGTCATTAGACATATATCTGATATATATATATATATATATATATATATATATATATATATATATATATATATATATATATATATATATATATATATATATATATATATATATATATATATATATATATATATATATATATATATATATATATATATCAAATTCTAACCTATTGCCACTATTTCTAATTACTAATACATCTAAATATGGAAGTTTTCAATTAGGAAATAATTGAAAACTTCCATATTCAGTTCATATGTAAACTTTACAGAAATGAAACTACTATTTAATTTGAAAATGAAGTTTTCTACATTTGCTAGAAATGTAAATAGTAAACTAGGTACCTATTTTACTATGAATGCGATCATCTCCTGTCAAAATTAATGTCATAGAAATGTCACTGTGAAAAATGGAAAATCTTTGGAAAATTTTGGTTTTGTTAGCTAGATTTGATTATTTTGGTCCACTTTATATATCCCTGTGTTTTATGTTAAGTTCAATTTGTCTTCTTAACAGATTCCTTACCAGCATTCCATTTCCCATGGAATACTCCAATTGCAATAATATGTTGTAATGAAATTAAATTAAAATATTAAGAAAGTTTTTAATTTACCCTTTTGATTGTGCTCTCATATCACTTACATATCACACATATTGATTTGTTGTAGCTTTTGTTAACGTAGTTTTTGACTTTCATGCAACTATTTTCTATCTGTGTGTCTTTGGAGTAATATTATGAAGTGGCCTAGATTATTTGAAAGATAAATCTCGCACACACGCGAATTTTGTGATAACTAATGACTTAGTATAGCTATGTGAACTAGAATATATATCAAATAAGAGGCATTTAAAGCATAAATTGATAAACGACCCCTAAAAATAATACCTAAATTTCCAAATGTTAGCAGTTCTTATAAATACTCGTATAATGTTATAAAAGTATTAGTTTAATGATGGGTTATTCCAAAGTGCTCAAGTGCATCGATCTTATTTATATACAGGGTTTTTTTCAGATGCACATTTCTCGACTGAAACAATTAAATACATATTGATACTGATTTCGTGACACGCATCAATTTTTTTTTAATCTACACTGCTGGGGATGTAAAATCTTTCGATATAACTCATTTTTTAATGTCAAACTTTTCGATAAAACTGAAAACCTAGGGGGTTATATTTTATCTTTCTGCATATGATGGCACCGTTTTCTGTTTTTTTTTTTATTCCACCACTAAAGACTGACTCATCAAAGTCTATAGCAGATGAACAAAATTACTGAACTGATATTTTTCTATTACGTTTTCGGTTGGGTGATGTATTATGGCATGTTGCCTATGCCCTTAAGATAGTTTCGAACACTTACCGCTCTTGACATTATTCCAAGGGTCACCGTTGACTATCGTTACCTCCTATATTGGTTAAGTTGATGAGATTTCTCTAGAGAGCCTTCATTAATCGCCTATCTTTAAAGTTCTCTTGGTTACATTTGAATCGAGGTGTCTTCTATTATGTATGACTGAACACGATCCCTTATAATATAATTGGTACCTACTCATTTCAAGTGTTTTCTGGCCAGTGAAGAGGTAAAGAAAGATAGTGGCATTGTCAGTGTCTCGGTGAATTGAAAACTACATAAAATAAAATAGATTGTCTTAAATATTTGGTATATTAATTTTATAGTAAATTCTTTTTTTATATTATATTGATTATGGATGACTAGCGACTACGTCCACGTGCGGTGCCAGCGGGATAGATGGGAAGACAAGGAGCAGTGGTTTTAGTCGGTAAGAATCCGACACTACCACCCAACAGTGGGGTCTTATGCAAGATTTCCACTCCTCCTTCCTTAAAAAAAAAAAAAAAATAGATAGATAGACAGACAGACGAACTAGAATTTTAAAAATTGGTTTTTGTTATCCGTACCGTATTAGTTCAATAAGATATCAATTTAAAAAAAATCGGGGATTTTTCAGGGTCGACGGAGAGGGTCTCGCAAGTATCCAACCAAAAAGTCACACTCCACACCCCATGTAGGGTGTTACAATAGGAGTGGTGTCTTTTTTTAATTTCCTAATTATATACACTATACAATTCACTTGTATACACACTTCACTACACTTCACTACAATTCACTTGTATACACTATACAATTCTATACAAGTTTGCTTAATAAAAATTTTTGGAAACTTTGATTTTATTACAGTCCAGGGCCCGTTATATGGGAAACATCCGCCATATTTATTTATCATGGTTCAGGATATATGCTCGTACAAACAAAAGGTTAAATAGCTGGTTTTTGCAGAGTTGGCAGAGAACTGTCTCCTGATTTGTATAGATCTATTGAAAAATGGGCTATTGAAAAAGATGGTTTCATGCAGATAGAAATATGTTGCGTGAAAAGTAAAATAAACATGTCCGTTATTTTTTAACAACAGCATCAATAAAGAAGATAAATTGAGAGAATGTTAAACTTTTCAGCATAATTTGGATTAAATCGGACGATTAACGAATTTCAAACCTGCGTATATAACGTTTTAATTTTCAAACCCTGCAGGTTTTCCAACATTATTCAATGTGAGACCCAGTAAGGCTATTTTACGACCTTAAAATTGTGCATAACTCGCATAATCATAAATAAACAGCAAGTTAGAGATAAGTTGGCTCCAAAATTTACCATCGTGTAGAGAATGTATTTTACAGACCCAGTACAATATAATAGACCTACAATGGGAATACGAGATGAACGTAAACTAAATATAGAACGCCTTTACTGGTTTCCTTGCTGATGATATAACCACATCACACTGGCACTGCTCCAAATTTAATACATTCAAATTTAGTTTTCTCTTGTGAATTAATAGGTGCAGTTGATGCCAATTAATGTTTAATGCATTCATAAAGCGAATAGAAAAAGTTAATATAAGCTCCGTTACCACAGGCCACAACAGTTGAAATCAAAGGAAAATACATCATTTATATTACTAGCAAAGTTTATAAGTGCATAAAAAGAGTGGAATTTTATGAGACTTAAATTATAAATAAAATTACTTATCATAAATATATTAACACTCCATTTCATTTTAAGGGACAGCATAGTAACAGTATGGATAATATACATTTACTGCAACAACTGTAGCGAATATTACCTTTCCGGGTGTCACTATTTTGATGCGTACAAAGCTGATGTCATAAACCTTATAAATAGTAACGACTAACCTCTTCAAGTGACATAAGAAACTGATTAACTATTTTAACTCTCGAGCTTAATATAGATTTGTCGTATAGAAGGTCGAAGACCTGACGTTTAGGTAGAATTCCTCTAATATTGATAAACAAATGATAAAAATGATAATAGAAGGGCATAGTTATAAGATCCAAAACCTTGGTGGGTGAGTGTTTATCAGACTAACTACGTAAAAGTCCTATCTTCTGGTTCCCTGAAACGGAAGAAGAAGCACCAACAATCGACCCATGATACTATGGCAATTCATAGCATCGTGCAATCGACCCCACTTGGATAAGGGCCATGGGCAAGGTGGTGGGAACAAGCTGGACTGTAATGCTAGGAAAGTGCACGTTCTGGATTGTGGAGTTGTGGATTTTTATTTTAGTGGGAAATATTTTTGACAGTCAAGGGGTCTTGATATGTTCATCCCCCTAACCCCAAGCAACCCCAAATTTAAAATTTTAAGTAGAATAACCCACGTGTTACACATCGTTTGAACGCCCTTTATATGGCCAATACAGCAGTTTTTGGAATTTACATCAGATTTTACAAAATTAATGAAGTTATAATATTTATTAGTTACATAAATTACACAACATTATTAATATTCACAGTCCCGGACAAGTGGATAGAAGAGCGGCGTTACAATGGCCGCTATACTCTATCCAACGAGAGAATGGACTTGCTTTGCGCATCGGCGACTAAAGAGGAGGGGCTCTGTAACGACCTACGCAGGACCGTCATTCGATGAAATAAATTCGTAAGTAGGTGAAATAGGTCTCTTCGTACGACATTTGCGGATTGTCTTCCTTTAATTTCTTATATAAATTTATTATAATTATTTTTTGACTTTGATGCGCGACCTAAAATTAAAAACAAAAATAAATCATTGACCACGGTTACTGGTGGTGAATAGTATGCGTATTAAATAAAACATATTTATTATTATATTTCTTTACCTGGCCTCTTTTATTCTTCTTAATTGGCGATAATGGTGGATTTATCTCGTCTCTGGCTGCTGCCATTCTGATAATAGATTTAAAACTTATTTCACAAACCGTAAACAACACAACTAAAATAACCGTACTTGCGAGACTACAAATACAAACTGTGAATAGGTAGGCAGCAGTAGGTACTTTATATAATTAGGTACCAGGTAGGTATCGGACCCAGGCGCCGGCCCTGGCTACCTGCTGAGCCAATTAAGACGTTGAGGGCGTTGAACTAATGTTCTAAGGGGCGGAGATCTGACCAAGACAGACGAATTTTCGCTTGAGTGCAAGTCCATTCTCTCGTTGGATACAGTATAGATATATTGATCTCAGCCCAAGTGACCTTTTCCTGTAGGGGTATCTCATATCAGTGGTTGACAAAACACAACCACTAAGCCTTCAAGATCTACAAAATCGTATAAGAACAACGTGCAGGAATATCAGACAAGAGACTTTTGAAGAAGTACGCGAGGAATTTCAGCACCGTCTTTATTATTGTATGAAAAGAAATGGTGAACAGTGCTTAATAAAGTAACATAAATTTATTAGCTAGTTATTCGTATTAATTTTAATTTTTTTAATGTATTTAAATAATTTCGTAAAATCTCGACCAATGTCCAAAAATTATGCACTACTGTATGTAGTACGTGGGCTAGTTGCATTTAACATTTTATAATTAGGGTTGCTAGGGGTTAGGGGGATAAACATATCAAGACTCTCAAAAATGTTCATGAACTGCCATTAAAATGTTAAAATTTATAATACTAATTTTTCAGCCTATGTTCATTATGAACTGGCGCCCATTCAACAAAGGATCTCCAGGAGAGATGTTCTAAGGGAAGTATTTTCAAACCAGATTGTTATCACTTAACATATATAATCAAATTGCATATTATTTAAAATTTCTAACGAGTAGCAACAATAATTATAATAATATTTCAAAATTAAATAATTATCTTTCCTAATATTATACTTAAAAAAATCATTCAAAACATTCTCAATAGTTATATGCCAAAGAAGAGATAAAATAACATTAATGTTATAAATACTATTAAATATATTGTACTCAGTTTCAGATTTCCAGTCAATATAATTTTTAAAATGCTATAAATTTGCATACGACTGGACTGGTCCACCCGTCCAGGGTTTATTTGTTATGGTGGTTTGGACTGCGTTGTTATCCATAAAAAACTAAGGTAATATATACTATAATTTATGTACCTATATATTCGGGTTAAATAACTGGAGAACCGAGAGTCAAATATTTCTAGATTATGAAAAAAAAATGTGAAAAAGGCACTTTTAACATATCCCCTCACTTTTTGGTAATTATATGATACTGGATTTATGCAGGTTTATTTGCATAATCAGAACCGTTATGTAAAAACGTGGTTACATTAGGTATCTCCCACATTCTGTTTAATAATTATTCATCAAAGAATATGAGCGGAACAAGCATTTTAATTTGGTGTAACTAAAACATATCATGAATATTTAGAATAATCGTTACAGGCGAAAAAGCATATTAATCCAAAAGAAACTGTTGTTTACCTACGCATAGCTATATATATATATATATATATATATATATATATATATATATATATATATATATATATATATATATATATATATATATATATATATATATATATATATATATATATATATATATATATATATATATATATATATATATATATATATATATATATATATATATATATATATATATATATATATATATATATATATATATATATATATATATATATATATATATATATATATATATATATATATATATATATATATATATATATATATATATATATATATATATATATATATATATATATATATATATATATATATATATATATATATTATGACCGATCAACGTATATATGTAATATTATAATATTATACAGGCATATCAACAAGACATGTACAACCGTCGATATGACGACCCACATTGTAGCCAAATTGTTTTGAAACAGAAAATATATTTCGTGGATTATTGGTGCGTGCTGGAAAAATATTATGTATGTGTATAATTCTAGATTCATGTAGAGTCCAGTCACTCTGTTCGATGATGCCTTCGATTACTTATTAAATAAGCTTTCAAATGTTATAAACCTGGTGACATTTTCTTAAGACTGTGTAAATACGATGACAGATGTTACAGTTGATCATTTTTATACGTTTAAAAATGATCAACTGTAACATCTGTCATCGTATTTACACAGGCTAAGAAAAATTAAAATAAAAAATGCAGGTCAGTATTTAAAAAAAATGAGAGTGACCCTCAAGAGATTAAATGTACGAATGTAAATTTTACGACGCAGGTTATGTAAGGAACTTCATTTAAGACGAAAATGAGACGAAATTCCTCGAAAAATCGTGTATTTTTATGGACCCATCAAAATAGCAAATTTTTTTCCCATTTAATCAACTTTGTATATACGAATTTTTCCTAACCCTGTATAAGTACCTAAGAATTTTGCTTACATTTTAGTGAACGTTAACATGTTGTACCTACTTGTTTTTAAGGACTTACACAGCTATTAGGTAATATATGTATGTATACATATTTGAACAGCAAAATATATTTTTATATTTTAATATATACATGTTGGGTTTGATTTTTTTTTAAACAATCCATACATGCCTTAACCTTTTACTTATATATCCCATAAAATTTAAAGACGTTATTATTTAATGTATTCCACATGAAATGTCAAGATGCGAAATAGTTTTTAACACCTTTATAACTTGGTAGGTATATTTTTCTCGATCTTTTTATAGAAAAGTAAATAGATAAAAAAAATATTATCATTATTTATTTATTTAATCTTTCTTTCAGTTATTTTATAAATAAATGGAAAATTTTTCCATTTTTCTATCTCGCTTAGAAATTGGCGTTTCCATAAGAAAGCGTCTATTTTGGCCCACTCGGTATATATTATGAAGTTCTAGCATATTTAAACCAAATATATCCTAAATAAAACGTAAATCACGAAGTGGTGTTAGGAAACATTTATGTGATTAGGTTAAATACATCAAACGTTTTATTCACGTATTTCTATATTTAACAAAAATTATCGATATATTTGAATCAATCTGTCAAATATTTAAACGAATTATGCCACCAAAATATTAGAAATATTCAAGTTATTTACTGAAACATTTGTATGGTTGGTTTGACAACGTGCGGTGGTTGCCTGAAATGTCTTTTATTTACCGGAAGACATCACAAGTTTCAGTTGTTACTACAGGCACTAGAGTGAAGCATATAAATAATTGAGATAATTATTTTTGTATTTTCTAGTGATTATTTTGTGTAGTTGACTCAATTCTGTAAATGATTGGCTTATATCAAACATATATTTACTTGGTTAATATATATATTTATTTAATACAATTATTTCATTTTTGTGTGTACCTGTTGTGGTTTATAAAACCTCTGTATACGCAAATACGCAAATTAAATCTGAGCCACCCTGCATATATATATATATATATATATATATATATATATATATATATATATATATATATATATATATATATATATATATATATACATTGGTACACGACGAAATAACCACCAGATTTGATATTAACGGGGAGTCGGCCAATCTCGGGATATTGTGCTACAAAAGAGCAGTAAGGGGATTATAACCGGCGATACGAAGCTGATTTCCTCACATAGTTGTTTATTTTATTCTTTGCAATAGACCCTCTTTGAGCATGTTGACGATAAAGGAAATATAATATAAATAAGTGTAATCAATATGAAGAAGGTGCACTACAGTGATTATCACTGTACATTATACTGTTATAATATAGTTAAATTATTCCATTATTCTCTTTCAATAAATAGGAAATTATTTTTATTCTACCTGCAAGACATAATGTGATTATTGTTTCACAACAAGTAAAAAATTTAATTCGCATTAAAATATGACATTTTATTTTTTGAAACTTACAGATGTTTGTAGTACCTACGTGGAAATATAAAATATGAAAAGCTTGGTACTTTTTATAAGGTTAATATATTTTTAACATTTCAGTTTGTTATCAGAATACGTAATGAACATTAACGTAAAAGATCGTTGGACATAATTTTATATCGTATACTGACCAGATCTATGAAATAGGCAATTGCAAATTCCTTTTCCTCTTTTGGTCGTCATCCACATTCTGTACTTATGTCGCTTTGTCACTTTGGTGTCACTAGATCAAAATACTGTACGGCAAGCAGTACTACTAATAGAACTTTTTTCATCAATCCAGTATCAAAAGAATATGTTACAAGTGTAATAAAAAAATGAGGGATCTCGGGAACTAATAATATTTCGGTTAAAATTAGAAAAAACAAAAGAATGGCCTACATAATATCGCTGACTACTGTGTTTTCTAAAATTTATGAAAAATATTTTTACAATAAAATATATAATTTTTTAACAGACCATATTTTGGACGATAATAAACACGGTTTTCGGAGAGGCAGATCAACGCAGTCAGTCCTTGTGCTTTGCTTGAGCATCTGTATGAGTGTCTTGATGGCGCGGGGCAGGTCTTTCCTTCAACTTGTCACGTGCCTGCGATTGCCTCAACTTACATTTTGTTGAAAATAAACTGTCCAACGTGGGATTTAGGGGTATATTCGTGAACTAGCTAATGACCTTCTTTAAAAGTAGGTCAATCTTAGTGAAAACAGGGGCGGTTACATCAGAGTTCCGTAAAGTAAAATTTACTTTTCACACGCATTTAATGCGGGTATACCACAGGGATCTGTGATGAGTGTGATGAGACATATTATTTGCAGATGACACTTCTTTAGTATTATAAGCGCAAACCCCTAGCGATGTTTAGGGGTTGGCGCTTTTCCTTCTCCAAATCCTATTTCTGCTAGCTTTTCTTTCTCCAAATCCTATTTCTGCTGGCCTAAAAGTGTCTTGGGATTACTGTGGATCAGGATATTTCATGGGCGGCTGAGGATCAGGATTTCAGGATTTCTCATTGACAGTTTAAGTAAAAAAATTAATACACCTTATTATGCTATTTATCGCATTAGGGATTATATGTATCTATCTGCAGTTCTTAATGTCTACTATAAAGTAAAAAATTCGGTGCAATTAGTGTAATGACGTATATAACCTTCTTCAGGCATAAAATCATAAGTTCAGAGGTTATTGACTTAAGAGATTAATGTTTGAAATCAGAGTTTAATGTCTCAATTCAGAAAAAAGTCTGAATGCAGAGTTTGAAGTCTAAATTCAGTGAAAAAAGTTTATTTTAAAAATTTTACAGACACGGCTCTTCTGGGGTCTCGTTGATTCCAACTGCAATAGGTGTCAAAAAAATTATGGGTTGACATATATCTATTAATTTAATAAATTTAATAACAAATTTAAATTTCACATTTAATAGGTAGAAAATTATAATAAATGTGAATATATTAAGAAGCATGAAAATATTATACCAACCATTACAAGTCCCAAGTGTTTATAATGATGAATTACTACTGATGAATTACTAAAACACTTTCAATTACTTATTACTTGGTCTTGTCTCTAAGAGCGTTTAAACTAGACTAGACCTACATCGCGATCGGCTGGCCCTTATACACTATTTTCAATATACTGGAAAGTACTAGAAGCCTCTCGAATATTCCATCCTATTCTAGATTGTTCTCAGTTACTCCATCCCATTCTAGATTGTATACAAGTCCGCATGTTCACATACTGCAACTATTTTAAATGGGGCCAAGGGTGTATCTTGGTTATTTAAAGTCATAGAGGGTTGAGACTTCGCCCTTGGGGACTTGTATTTGGAACCCCCAGATGCGATGTTGCCACATAGTCGGGTGCGGTGTTGCCAGATTGTGCAGTTTTTTCCTACATCTAGGGAATTTTCAATATATCGTGCACAATCGGTTCTGATGATCCCGTAACAATAATAAAATAATAATATATAGATATGGTAAAAGATCAAAATTAGCATCAACTGGAAATGCTCGAAACATGAAGATTTTTAGAAAAATGGACCATTTGTTAAAAATTTGAAATTTTCAAAATCAAATTTTGTTTACAAGCAATTTTATTTACAAAGTTTTCACCTTTTATGTTTTTTGTGTCGCTGAATATGAATCTGACAAAAATTTGACCCGGAACCCTCTTTTTTTGCAAAAAAAATTGGCATATTCTTCGGTTTCTCGCCTATCTCTCAAAAAATAAACGTTTGATGAAAAGACCATTTTATACAAAATTAAAGTACACAAAATTTGTTACATTTTTAGCGTATTTTATTTGTTTCCATGCTTTTAGCAAACTGAGGCCTACCTGCTGAAGCTGTACTTGTCTACTTTAACTTTGTATAAAATGGTATTTTCGATGAAACCCCGAGTTTTTCAGATGTAGGCGAGAAACCGAAAAAAAAGTTAAGATTCATGTCCAGCGACATATAGGCTGAGAAAATTACGACTATGCAAAGTCTTGTGTATAGTCACCTGAGCTATAAGGTCGTTGGTAATTCCCGGTCGGTATTCATTGTTAATTCCACAGAGCCAGATTATTATTGCACAGGAACGCATAATTCGAAACATATTTAGGGTTCATCTGAGAGTCTCTTGCTGACACTTTCATGTGAGGCACACACGGTTTACCTTTCCTTGTATTTTTATATATAAAACTTTACTATACATAAGAAAGGACTTAAAAAATTTAGAAAACTAATTTCAATCATGACTGATAGTCATGATTCATGTCTATTCATGACTAATAGTCAACCAGGCATTTCGAAATATTATGCATACCTAAGCCCAGAACTCAATAATTTGAGAAATCTCCATTGTACATGGGCATAAAGTTCTATAACCACTTACCTCTTCAATTCATAATTTTGAGTGAAAATGCTTTTAAAAATTAAATTAAATTTTACTACTACAGTTCATTCAATATGTATGTATAGTTAACTGACCCCATATAAGATACCGCGCAGTTACCACATGTAATTCTCAATTTTCTCAGTATTCAATTAAAATATCAAATTCCACAATACTATATTAAAGTTGTATATATTATTTATGAATGTTATTAAATAATAATTGTGCACACAATAATATATTATAGGCCAAGATGTTACGTTTTCACATTTATTTTCGTCTACTTTAAATATGACATTTACGTAAACATCTATTTTTATAGTTAAAAGCGGCAACGCCGATCCACGACCTTTCCAATAACGAATATTCGAGCAGTATATCTCTTTTTAACTTATTGGAATCGTATCTCTCGGATCGGGATCGGATTCTCGGATCGAATAGGATCAGGTTCACATATCTTACAGTGGGGTGTTCGCGGGAATTGCTAATATATTATTTATATACCTACCTATGTAGGTATACATCGCTACGAGAGTTGAAATAAAAGAGTATGGCGGTTAGCAAACATGTTTGTTCGTTTCGTATGAAACCTGAAAAACGTAGATTGCCACCAGACCTCGCTTTATTTACGAGATAAGATAGGCATGTTAAAAAAATTTAAGGAAAATATTATTTGACGGCAAAAATGGACTGGCTGTTAGAGCAGAGTCGACTTTAACAAAAAAAAAGTTAATTTATGGGCTGCTCGAAGTAGGTACTGACGTGTACTGAGGTAGGCAGGTACCTATTACATCCTCCACTTAAGACATTTCTCAAATAATTGTATCCAAAAAATATTCCAGTGCCTGAGGCCGCTAGGTTATAAATGCTAAATGCAACGATATAAGTAAGGTTTTTTATTGGGATTTACAAAACTGAAAACGCTCTCTGGTTTATTACATAAGTAGGTACCTAT
>CAXKVY010010242.1:17500-26727 GCA_964058915.1 Tetropium fuscum
AATTTCAACTGAATCTTTTGACGTTTCAGTGTTAACCGTTACGCAAGAGAGGTGATTCAAAAACGAGAATATTGAAAAAATAATGGTAAACACCGTGACCAACCTAAGAATTCAGTATAAATAAAATTTCACTCCACAGCGACATTCAAATTAGTCATCCGCAAGAATCGCCCTTTCAAACAAAAAAAAAAATATCAAAATCCATAGGCTGCTTTAAAAGTTATTGAACATCAAATTAGGGACAAAATCTAGGTGCGCCACTTTTTATGTCCGATAGTTTATAAATTCAAAAAAACAATGTAATATAACAATAATATTAAGTATTTACAATAATTAAAATGTGATATGTAAAATCAAAGTGAAAGTGCATATAAGTCAAGACTTCTTAAGTGAAACAAATCAATAAACAGAACATCAAACAAGTAGGTACATACCAGGTTTCCAAGGAAGTGAAACATAATATATGAAAAAACAATTTATTGAGTAGCAACTAGTGGGTTTTCAAGAAAGCATGGTGCAGATAAAATTTTTACAGCTTCTCATAAAAATTTAATAAATTATAAGAAAAAAACCAAGGATACAACTACTCACAACATAGTCTACAAAAATTTTCAATATGCAGCAAGCAGACGAGTTTCGTAATAACATTTATTAGCCATCACACAAGAGAATCCTGAGAGATGGTGTAAGCAGTCCATAATTGCAAAGCCCAGCAAGGAACCAAGGCCTAAATAATATCGAAACAATATAAAAGGTACACCTTATAAATATATATCTTATCAGAATATAAACAAGTACTTGATAACCTATAAACATATATATATATATATATATATATATATATATATATATATATATATATATATATATATATATATATATATATATATATATATATATATATATATATATATATATATATCAATGAATAACATGCATGCTAAGTTCACTTACCAGATTGAGATTTAAAATTATTAAAATAGATATAAATTCATTAAAACTCTTAATAAACAGACAATGAATACATATGAATAAGTACAATAATACATATGAATAAGTAAATTCCATATATCTTAGGTTAGAATTTAGAATATATGACTCATAGAGCGTAAACATTACATCAGCATAGATAAAATACGATTTAAAAATATCAATGGTTTCGATTTATCATGTGATTAGTTTTAAAGCAAGTTTCTATATTTATTTAATTTATTTCGCAGTATAGGGATCTATATTACATAATACACAGACATCTTAAAGGTTTGATACTTAGCTACGACTCATTCATTAATGGAAATAAAGATAGATGGAGTAATGTGTAATGTAGAATTTTATATCTTAATTAGTAGACAATTTTAGTACATAATAATATAACCAAATATTTCAATTTATACACAAATGTGTATAAATGGTTATATAAACATATATCATAAATTATAAATATATTTCTCTAATTGCAAGCAATTAATACATAAAAATGTTATAAATAAGGTAATACAATAAAAAGGTTATAAAAAGGTTGTAAATAAAATTGTGTTAAATTTGGGTAAGTTGTATATAATATATATATATATACAACTTTACAACTATATTTGCC
Organism: Tetropium fuscum; assembly: GCA_964058915.1. Classification (NCBI taxonomy): domain Eukaryota; kingdom Metazoa; phylum Arthropoda; class Insecta; order Coleoptera; family Cerambycidae; genus Tetropium; species Tetropium fuscum. The sequence continues at coordinate 19,098 of CAXKVY010010242.1, forward strand.
TTGTTGTGGATGTATAATTTCTGCTATCTTCCCTAATGAACCGACACCTGTCAATTTACTTAATATTTCAAATGATGCCCAATAGTGAGGTATAACATAAAAACATATAATTTAATATATCTAATTTCAATTGGCTTCCAAACTTAGGGCACACAAAATTTAAATTTCTTTGCTATCTTTATATATTTTTGGAGGGTGTATCTTGGGATAGTACCAATAAAAATTTAAATCTTCTAATTTCTTTGCTATCTTTATATATTTTTGGAGGGTGTACTTGACGTTTCGGTCCCTTTTTTGGGCCTTTGTCAAAAGAGTATTTTATTTATGACATATTTGACATGACAAAAATGACAGTTTTAATTAATTTTTAAGGTTATTTATCATTATGTATTTTTGTAAAATCTGAGTATATAAGCGTTATACCTATATTTTACGTATATTTTTACTCTTCTTAAATAGTTATATTACCTCTTCTGTTAGTTCCAAAATATAAATTTTAACGCTTCATAAATATCGCACTTATTTTCTAAATTGGCAGTCGCCCTCATACCGCTTATTTTTAATTAGATTTATTTCAGTTAATAACGAGCTGTTTGTTGCCGATAGATACAAGTGGTAGACAGTCATCACCGACAAATACCTCGGTGTTTCCAAGAACTAAATCTAAAGTTCCCATGCCTTCATGTAAGCAATTATTAAATAACTTCAAATTGTAAACCTCAATTAACTCAGACATGGTGGCGGTAATTCTATATGGACTATTAAATGTGCAATGTGAACCAGTGATAAAAGGCCATTTAAAATTGCCAATTAGCATTTGCGTTTGAAAACAAGTTAGGTATTTTATAAATATTTGTAAATATATGAGCATAAGCATTGATAATTACTTTTGCGAGGCATATATGTATATGCTGCTAAAAGATAAAATTACTGTGTAATAAAATTACTGTTTAAAAAATACTGTGACTGTATATATGATATAAACATATCGTTGTTTAAATTTTTATTAGGTTAATTCAATTAGGAAAAACTAATTAGGAAGCGTAAATTTAAGGACTCACTTCGTAATTCTACGACCTTTCAAAGGGATATGGCGACTCCAAAATATGTATCCATCCCGTACGAACTCCGATTTACTCGTGGTTTGAGTAAGGTTTTCAAGAAGGTGGGTATAACAGCGATTCATTCGTCGAGTAATAAATTACAACACCTCTTCAGACAATCCAAAGGATAAAATTGTTCCAAATGAAAGGTCTGGGATTTACGAAATTAGTTGTAATGATTGTGATCGAAAATATGTTGGACAAACGAGACGATCAATTAACACCAGATTTAAAGAGCATATGGCTCATCTAAAATATGGAAGAACAGATAAGTCTAGTGTTGCACAACATGCTTTTGACATCAATCATAGAATAAATATTAGTAATTTAAGATTATTTAGAAATGTGACAAATAATAGACAGTTGGATGGATTTGAGAGCATAGAAATTATAAAATGTAAAAACAGTATGAATGGCGACAAGGGACCTATACCGTATAGCCCGCTTTACGCATTGTTAGCAACTGATCATTGAAGCGTAACTAATGATTTCACCATAAATTGTATAAATAGGGTAGATTTTTAGTTTAATATTAGTTTTAATCGTCTCCGGATGATGCCAACTTGGTTGGCGAAACGCGCATCGAGCGAAGTGAAAGTGTTTTGGTGTTTGTGGAAACTTCTGTGGAGTGTTTTATGTGAATTCAATTTATCTTTTATCAGACAGCAATAATTAAACGTGACAGGGTGTCCATGGTAATAGCTAGGAGTATAAGTACTTATAATACTCCTAGCGAAATAAATTACACTTAATATTATTGAGTAACGTCACATAAGTTGTCACTTCTATGACGTTTGAAGAACAGTGATTTATGGTACAAGTGTGTTATGTTCTATATAAGTCATGCTGGGAAATGTTTCCCAGGTGACTTATATAACATAACACATGAGTGCAATACAAAATTTTATCCAACAGCATTGCCTCGCGGCCCTAATATTGAATTTCGGAAAAGGACTGTTCATAAATGGGTACATTTATCCTAGCAAGCCTGTAAAAACCGCCACCAGAATGCCCTCTGATCGACCAAAATTAAACTATCAAGGTGCTTTTTTGTTGCCATGAAATAGAGTGCCTTTTTTTAATAATAAACAACATTGACATTCAGACGGGTTTTAGTTATATACTAATTTGCTGATAAATAGTGAATTTTTGATTTTAGAAACCACTTTTTAGACAAAATTGGATCAGGAAAAACTTCCCCAAGAAATTATTCATGATGGGATGGCGACCACATTGCAAATTTTGCTGAAATAATATCGTGCCTCTTACGATATGGATTTCAAGGTGATTTCTTTAACTATCGATGTTAGATATTGACTTACTAGGATTTATTACTACAGTAATGACAGGTAATGGAACTTTCTAATGCTGTGCTGAGAGTAAAGATTTATTGTTTCTATGGAATTCCTTAATCTTCTTTACTTAATGACCTGGATGTAGGATATGTCCCTATATGTAGGATATAAGGTTAAACTTCTAACAAACTGATATCATCGACCAAACTTTATATAATTCGAGAAACACAGAAAGTTTACGAAATTCAAATAGTTGTAACTGTACTTCACTTGTAACAAAACTAAATTTTGGGTTATGAAAACATAATTGCTTAGAAAATCGAGCATTCAGTTATGAAAGGTTTTACATTGAAATAGCTATAACAAATCGGCCAGTTTAAATCTTGGATGAATAGTTCCGTAGGATAATAGGAAAGAGAAACTAAAAATAAATCATAAATATTAAACTAAAACTAAACATAAATATTGAACATAATTCATCGTGAGATAATAATATAATTAAATTAACGTCAAAATAAAATTCTATGTAAATCTTATTTATATATTTGAAAACATCATTCAAACATCATTATGAAACTACCTACTACATATATTTAATGAAAATCAAAAACTAAAGTTTAAAATAAATTAGAATTATTAGGACGATTACGGGGCAAATTTACCAAAAACATGAGTACAAATAGCACAATTCTAAAATACGTATTGTTACGGAATCATCAAAAGCGATTGTGCAAGATATATTGAAAATTCCCTAGATCTAGGGAAAAACTGCACAATCTGGCAACACCGCACCGGACGATGTGGCAACATCGCATCTGGGGGTGCCAAATACAACCCCCCAAGGACGAAGTCTCAACCCTCTAGGACTTCAAATAACCGAGATACGCCCCTGGCCCTATTTAGAATAGTTGCGGTGCAGGAACATGTGTACTACCCCCTGCAGAACCCTTTAAGACACCTTGTATAGAAACTAGAATGATATGGAACAAGTGAGAACAATCTTGAATGAGATGGAATAATCGAGAAGCTTCTAGAACTTTCCAGAACATTGAAAATAGTAGATAACGACCAGCTGATCGCGATATTAGTGTCTAGTTTAAACGCTCTTAGAGACAAGACGCTCTTTGTTTCAAGATACATTGACTGGTCTTATTAAGTAATTAAAAGTGTTCAAGTAGTAGTAATTTATCATTGTAAACAGTGACTTGTGTTTGGAAGTTAAGAAAGTGTATTGGGATTCTGGACAGTACTCACTTATTTTATGAACTCAGTGGCGTAACAATATAGACGTAATGTCTGAAGTATACAAGTTTAAGCAAAAAAATTAAAAAAAATCAATTTATACAATTAAATTTCAAAAATTCTCCACACTATAAAATGCTTCAGAAAGCAACATTTTTTTACTACAATTTTGAAGCTATTAATGGAAAGATCCTTAATTTGTTTTAGTAATTTGTAATTTATTACAAAACTTGGGGCCATTGAAATTTATGCCATTTTTACTGAAATTTAATCTAAAATAAGGGCATCTTATGTTCTCATCACCTCGTGTTTTATGAAAATGAACAGTTTTTTATGTTCTATTAACGTCTAAGTTCTCCTTAGTTTTCTCACAATTTGGATGCTGTTAATAATTTTTTGTAGCATGTGATCATCACCACAGGATTTGTAGTTTGCTAGAATGTTATATTGAAGAATACAGATAAATTTTCCATAATTTTATAGCAAAATATAAGGAAACTAAACCCCCTTTATCTGCATTACTTTTTCATCATATTTGTTTCAAGATACATTGACTGGTCTTTGTATATTTCTTTGTAGACTTCAATAAAATGTATAAACGTATAATTTGATTGGGTAAAATTGTATTATTTTAGCAGTATAATTTAAAGGGCGTTTTGTACGAATTTACTAGGTCTCATAATCTTAATTATTTATTATCTTGAATGAATGATATCGAGAATTATACATTGAAAATAATGTTAAGGGCAAGGCTTATGTTAGGCTGACAATTAAGATTACTACTGGATAAGGGAGGCTAAGAAATAGGATATCCGGTTACGATAAGAATGTAGTTGAACCTAACAGCAAACCGTTTCTCATTTAGGATATAACAGTAATCGTATTACGTTAATGGGTTTGAAAGATATTTGTTTCATATTTTATAATAATTAAAATAGTTTGTTATGTCGGATGTTGCGAGTTTCATTTTTTTTAGAAAAAAGGTAGGTCTATTGAAGTGGTGCAACCACTAGTTTTTTCTAATTTGTAGTTGTGGTTTGCTATGGTTCCCTCTATAAAACCCTCTATAGAACAATTCTAGACCCTGTACGCAATCTAGAATGAGGGAGTAATCGACAACAATCTAGAATGGGATGAAATAATCGAAAGGCCACAAGTTTCCAGAACTATGAAAATAGTATATAAGGGTTCATCAGTTGTAAACAGTATCAGTTTATCAATGTAAAGAGTTGTTACTTGTTGAGTTTGGAAGTTAATAAAGTGTATTTGGATTCTGGAGAGTACCACTTATTATACGGACCCAGTGGAGTAACAATACGATTGCGCGCTCGCCATATCTCGATATCTCCGCGTATGCCATATCTCGAGAATGGTCGACGAGACAACAAATACATGAAATGAAAATTGTAGATAATTTTATAATCTAGAAATTTCATAATAACTTTAAAAGACGTCTTTCACATGTGTGAATTTTTGTGACCTTTGACCTTGAATACCATCTGATGCATACACGAGATTATAATATCTCTTTATCTATCTCTTTATTGTTGTGTCTTCAGAACACAACAATAAAGGTTTATACAAACTTTCAGCTTGTTCCCATCCATTCCAATGGTTGCCGTTATTTCGCCTTATTTGACGAGTATGAGTGAGTTTTGGGTTTAAATATTTCGCTATATCAGACACCACTCTTAAGAGATGACTGATGTCATATCTCATAGTGAAGGTTCAAAGTACATTTTACATTTTCAATTCTGCCGGAGGTGCCAATGATAATCAGTTTTTAGACTGTGTTCGCAACAGTATTAGACCTGGTGATGGTAACGATTGAACGTCTCCGATTTCACCCTGCATGCTTTTTGGAGGAGAGAAAGTTATGACGATAAATAATAGTTATGACAGTAAATAGTAGTTATGACCATAGTCCTTTCCGGTATTTTTTTGTCTGATATTAAAATGCATGCCCTTTTATCAAAAGAAACTTAAAATAAATTTAAAGTGTCATTCATATATTTCGAAGGCATCTTACATATAAGTAAATTTCTTTACACAGAATTATCTACTACAAACTAGGTATCAGCGATTAATGTCTTACGCAATATGCCGAAGCACGATAAATTCTTGGTCATCCTGAACTGATGCTACTTCCCAACTTGAGTAAATGAAAAACTTCTTGGAAACTCCCCAAGGACTGTATAGATTATCCTTTTTCCTATTTCTACCATGAAAGCTCGTATCATTACTATGTAATAACGTATAACATATAAATATTCGTTTCTAGTTATAATTATTTACTTTCATGTATTTTTTATTTGGTAACTGAAGTCACCCAAATATATGTAGAAAATCGAGTTTTTTAAAAATACTTAAAGACTTTTTAACTAACATATAACGTATTTATTTTTTGATACAAATATCTAAAGTGGATCATGTGAATTGGAATCATGTACAAATGCAACTAGCGACATACTTACTTCTTTATATATGAATGTTCAACGAGGCGATTAGCTGAAAAATAAGTTATTAGAAAAGTAAATCATCACGTGTTCCAAGGCTATTGATGTCTAACGAAGAGAAAGATGAGACTCTTTTAAGGGAATTATAAAACTATATTATATAAAATTATATTAAGATAGTTTCTGATAGATAGTTTTATGTTATAAATAAACTTTGCACGATTCACTAATATATAAAATTATATGTAACTTTACACTTTACAAATTATAAAATTTTCTATGTACAGTGCCGTTCAATTGAAAGTAAACGATTTTTTTAATTAATGTGAAACAGGCTTTCAGGTAATCAAATCTTGATTGTCAATTTTATTTGTCAGTTTACTATTAATTATTATATATTTTGAAGTTTTCCTTATAATTATTATTATTATTATTATGCCGCGCTTAACTGAACCGCAAAAAATGAGAGCTGTGATGTTACTGCAGAACGGATGGTCAATGCAAGCAGTTGCAGATACTTTGAATGTGAGTAAAGGTTGAATTTACAAAATTAAGCAAAAATGGAATGCAGAAGGAACTGTTGAGTACGTCCATAGAGGGGCCGAAATTCAGTACTATGGAGGAAGACGAACTCGTCCTTGACCACCTCCGACAGAATCCTTTTGATACAGCAGTAACTGCCTGCTTCTTAACAAATTTTCCTGCTTCGGTGGAAACCGCAAGACGACCTATCAGAACATCTGAGCTGAAGAATTTTTCGGCTGCAAATAAAGTTGCTCTGTTGCCACCGCATAAGGAGCAGAGGTTAAACTTTTCCAACCAATTTGTTGGTGTGCCACAGCACTTTTGGGACAACACAATTTTTTCAGACGAAAAAGTTTTTCAATCCTGCTATGATGGCTCTGTGCGTGTATACCGCCCAAGAAATTGCCGATATGAAGAGCGCTATATAAACCCTACAGTTCGTAGTGGTCGCTTCTCTATCAACGTGTGGGCATGGATATATTGCCAAGGAGCAGGTGTTACTTGGAGAATCAAAGAACGTCTTACTGGTCAAAGCTACGCTCGCATTTTGGAATATATTATGTTACCTTCCGTTTCCATTTTATATCCCGAGAACTTCACTTTCCAGCAGGAAAATATTTTTATTTCCTCTCTCCTTTTTCCATATTTCAATTAAATTTATATTTCAGGATAATTCCTCTATTCATAAATCACGAGTTGTTACTGAATGGCTGAATACAAACCATATTAACACTGCCTTGGCCCTCTCAGTCGCCGGATTTAAATCCGATAGAAAATGTATGGGCACAAATGGAAAAAGACATGTATAGCAGAAATTTCCGACCAGCGAACGTAGAAGAACTGTGGCGATTGAAAATGCCTGGGAAAATATTGGCGAGAATTACACCAGGACACTAATATTTTCTATGAGAAATAGGCTTCAAAAAGTTATAAACGCGAATGGTGCTTGGACCAAATATTAATTCATGGTAATTTTCTTAAGTTCTCAGTTAGTTTGTTAATTTAATGG
>CAXKVY010010243.1:0-12500 GCA_964058915.1 Tetropium fuscum
CACCGTTGACTATCGTTACCTCCTATATTGGTTAAGTTGATGAGATTTCTCTAGAGAGCCTTCATTAATCGCCTATCTTTAAAGTTCTCTTGGTTACATTTGAATCGAGGTGTCTTCTATTATGTATGACTGAACACGATCCCTTATAATATAATTGGTACCTACTCATTTCAAGTGTTTTCTGGCCAGTGAAGAGGTAAAGAAAGATAGTGGCATTGTCAGTGTCTCGGTGAATTGAAAACTACATAAAATAAAATAGATTGTCTTAAATATTTGGTATATTAATTTTATAGTAAATTCTTTTTTTATATTATATTGATTATGGATGACTAGCGACTACGTCCACGTGCGGTGCCAGCGGGATAGATGGGAAGACAAGGAGCAGTGGTTTTAGTCGGTAAGAATCCGACACTACCACCCAACAGTGGGGTCTTATGCAAGATTTCCACTCCTCCTTCCTTAAAAAAAAAAAAAAAATAGATAGATAGACAGACAGACGAACTAGAATTTTAAAAATTGGTTTTTGTTATCCGTACCGTATTAGTTCAATAAGATATCAATTTAAAAAAAATCGGGGATTTTTCAGGGTCGACGGAGAGGGTCTCGCAAGTATCCAACCAAAAAGTCACACTCCACACCCCATGTAGGGTGTTACAATAGGAGTGGTGTCTTTTTTTAATTTCCTAATTATATACACTATACAATTCACTTGTATACACACTTCACTACACTTCACTACAATTCACTTGTATACACTATACAATTCTATACAAGTTTGCTTAATAAAAATTTTTGGAAACTTTGATTTTATTACAGTCCAGGGCCCGTTATATGGGAAACATCCGCCATATTTATTTATCATGGTTCAGGATATATGCTCGTACAAACAAAAGGTTAAATAGCTGGTTTTTGCAGAGTTGGCAGAGAACTGTCTCCTGATTTGTATAGATCTATTGAAAAATGGGCTATTGAAAAAGATGGTTTCATGCAGATAGAAATATGTTGCGTGAAAAGTAAAATAAACATGTCCGTTATTTTTTAACAACAGCATCAATAAAGAAGATAAATTGAGAGAATGTTAAACTTTTCAGCATAATTTGGATTAAATCGGACGATTAACGAATTTCAAACCTGCGTATATAACGTTTTAATTTTCAAACCCTGCAGGTTTTCCAACATTATTCAATGTGAGACCCAGTAAGGCTATTTTACGACCTTAAAATTGTGCATAACTCGCATAATCATAAATAAACAGCAAGTTAGAGATAAGTTGGCTCCAAAATTTACCATCGTGTAGAGAATGTATTTTACAGACCCAGTACAATATAATAGACCTACAATGGGAATACGAGATGAACGTAAACTAAATATAGAACGCCTTTACTGGTTTCCTTGCTGATGATATAACCACATCACACTGGCACTGCTCCAAATTTAATACATTCAAATTTAGTTTTCTCTTGTGAATTAATAGGTGCAGTTGATGCCAATTAATGTTTAATGCATTCATAAAGCGAATAGAAAAAGTTAATATAAGCTCCGTTACCACAGGCCACAACAGTTGAAATCAAAGGAAAATACATCATTTATATTACTAGCAAAGTTTATAAGTGCATAAAAAGAGTGGAATTTTATGAGACTTAAATTATAAATAAAATTACTTATCATAAATATATTAACACTCCATTTCATTTTAAGGGACAGCATAGTAACAGTATGGATAATATACATTTACTGCAACAACTGTAGCGAATATTACCTTTCCGGGTGTCACTATTTTGATGCGTACAAAGCTGATGTCATAAACCTTATAAATAGTAACGACTAACCTCTTCAAGTGACATAAGAAACTGATTAACTATTTTAACTCTCGAGCTTAATATAGATTTGTCGTATAGAAGGTCGAAGACCTGACGTTTAGGTAGAATTCCTCTAATATTGATAAACAAATGATAAAAATGATAATAGAAGGGCATAGTTATAAGATCCAAAACCTTGGTGGGTGAGTGTTTATCAGACTAACTACGTAAAAGTCCTATCTTCTGGTTCCCTGAAACGGAAGAAGAAGCACCAACAATCGACCCATGATACTATGGCAATTCATAGCATCGTGCAATCGACCCCACTTGGATAAGGGCCATGGGCAAGGTGGTGGGAACAAGCTGGACTGTAATGCTAGGAAAGTGCACGTTCTGGATTGTGGAGTTGTGGATTTTTATTTTAGTGGGAAATATTTTTGACAGTCAAGGGGTCTTGATATGTTCATCCCCCTAACCCCAAGCAACCCCAAATTTAAAATTTTAAGTAGAATAACCCACGTGTTACACATCGTTTGAACGCCCTTTATATGGCCAATACAGCAGTTTTTGGAATTTACATCAGATTTTACAAAATTAATGAAGTTATAATATTTATTAGTTACATAAATTACACAACATTATTAATATTCACAGTCCCGGACAAGTGGATAGAAGAGCGGCGTTACAATGGCCGCTATACTCTATCCAACGAGAGAATGGACTTGCTTTGCGCATCGGCGACTAAAGAGGAGGGGCTCTGTAACGACCTACGCAGGACCGTCATTCGATGAAATAAATTCGTAAGTAGGTGAAATAGGTCTCTTCGTACGACATTTGCGGATTGTCTTCCTTTAATTTCTTATATAAATTTATTATAATTATTTTTTGACTTTGATGCGCGACCTAAAATTAAAAACAAAAATAAATCATTGACCACGGTTACTGGTGGTGAATAGTATGCGTATTAAATAAAACATATTTATTATTATATTTCTTTACCTGGCCTCTTTTATTCTTCTTAATTGGCGATAATGGTGGATTTATCTCGTCTCTGGCTGCTGCCATTCTGATAATAGATTTAAAACTTATTTCACAAACCGTAAACAACACAACTAAAATAACCGTACTTGCGAGACTACAAATACAAACTGTGAATAGGTAGGCAGCAGTAGGTACTTTATATAATTAGGTACCAGGTAGGTATCGGACCCAGGCGCCGGCCCTGGCTACCTGCTGAGCCAATTAAGACGTTGAGGGCGTTGAACTAATGTTCTAAGGGGCGGAGATCTGACCAAGACAGACGAATTTTCGCTTGAGTGCAAGTCCATTCTCTCGTTGGATACAGTATAGATATATTGATCTCAGCCCAAGTGACCTTTTCCTGTAGGGGTATCTCATATCAGTGGTTGACAAAACACAACCACTAAGCCTTCAAGATCTACAAAATCGTATAAGAACAACGTGCAGGAATATCAGACAAGAGACTTTTGAAGAAGTACGCGAGGAATTTCAGCACCGTCTTTATTATTGTATGAAAAGAAATGGTGAACAGTGCTTAATAAAGTAACATAAATTTATTAGCTAGTTATTCGTATTAATTTTAATTTTTTTAATGTATTTAAATAATTTCGTAAAATCTCGACCAATGTCCAAAAATTATGCACTACTGTATGTAGTACGTGGGCTAGTTGCATTTAACATTTTATAATTAGGGTTGCTAGGGGTTAGGGGGATAAACATATCAAGACTCTCAAAAATGTTCATGAACTGCCATTAAAATGTTAAAATTTATAATACTAATTTTTCAGCCTATGTTCATTATGAACTGGCGCCCATTCAACAAAGGATCTCCAGGAGAGATGTTCTAAGGGAAGTATTTTCAAACCAGATTGTTATCACTTAACATATATAATCAAATTGCATATTATTTAAAATTTCTAACGAGTAGCAACAATAATTATAATAATATTTCAAAATTAAATAATTATCTTTCCTAATATTATACTTAAAAAAATCATTCAAAACATTCTCAATAGTTATATGCCAAAGAAGAGATAAAATAACATTAATGTTATAAATACTATTAAATATATTGTACTCAGTTTCAGATTTCCAGTCAATATAATTTTTAAAATGCTATAAATTTGCATACGACTGGACTGGTCCACCCGTCCAGGGTTTATTTGTTATGGTGGTTTGGACTGCGTTGTTATCCATAAAAAACTAAGGTAATATATACTATAATTTATGTACCTATATATTCGGGTTAAATAACTGGAGAACCGAGAGTCAAATATTTCTAGATTATGAAAAAAAAATGTGAAAAAGGCACTTTTAACATATCCCCTCACTTTTTGGTAATTATATGATACTGGATTTATGCAGGTTTATTTGCATAATCAGAACCGTTATGTAAAAACGTGGTTACATTAGGTATCTCCCACATTCTGTTTAATAATTATTCATCAAAGAATATGAGCGGAACAAGCATTTTAATTTGGTGTAACTAAAACATATCATGAATATTTAGAATAATCGTTACAGGCGAAAAAGCATATTAATCCAAAAGAAACTGTTGTTTACCTACGCATAGCTATATATATATATATATATATATATATATATATATATATATATATATATATATATATATATATATATATATATATATATATATATATATATATATATATATATATATATATATATATATATATATATATATATATATATATATATATATATATATATATATATATATATATATATATATATATATATATATATATATATATATATATATATATATATATATATATATATATATATATATATATATATATATATATATATATATATATATATATATATATATATATATATATATATATATATATATATATATATATAATATATATATATTATGACCGATCAACGTATATATGTAATATTATAATATTATACAGGCATATCAACAAGACATGTACAACCGTCGATATGACGACCCACATTGTAGCCAAATTGTTTTGAAACAGAAAATATATTTCGTGGATTATTGGTGCGTGCTGGAAAAATATTATGTATGTGTATAATTCTAGATTCATGTAGAGTCCAGTCACTCTGTTCGATGATGCCTTCGATTACTTATTAAATAAGCTTTCAAATGTTATAAACCTGGTGACATTTTCTTAAGACTGTGTAAATACGATGACAGATGTTACAGTTGATCATTTTTATACGTTTAAAAATGATCAACTGTAACATCTGTCATCGTATTTACACAGGCTAAGAAAAATTAAAATAAAAAATGCAGGTCAGTATTTAAAAAAAATGAGAGTGACCCTCAAGAGATTAAATGTACGAATGTAAATTTTACGACGCAGGTTATGTAAGGAACTTCATTTAAGACGAAAATGAGACGAAATTCCTCGAAAAATCGTGTATTTTTATGGACCCATCAAAATAGCAAATTTTTTTCCCATTTAATCAACTTTGTATATACGAATTTTTCCTAACCCTGTATAAGTACCTAAGAATTTTGCTTACATTTTAGTGAACGTTAACATGTTGTACCTACTTGTTTTTAAGGACTTACACAGCTATTAGGTAATATATGTATGTATACATATTTGAACAGCAAAATATATTTTTATATTTTAATATATACATGTTGGGTTTGATTTTTTTTTAAACAATCCATACATGCCTTAACCTTTTACTTATATATCCCATAAAATTTAAAGACGTTATTATTTAATGTATTCCACATGAAATGTCAAGATGCGAAATAGTTTTTAACACCTTTATAACTTGGTAGGTATATTTTTCTCGATCTTTTTATAGAAAAGTAAATAGATAAAAAAAATATTATCATTATTTATTTATTTAATCTTTCTTTCAGTTATTTTATAAATAAATGGAAAATTTTTCCATTTTTCTATCTCGCTTAGAAATTGGCGTTTCCATAAGAAAGCGTCTATTTTGGCCCACTCGGTATATATTATGAAGTTCTAGCATATTTAAACCAAATATATCCTAAATAAAACGTAAATCACGAAGTGGTGTTAGGAAACATTTATGTGATTAGGTTAAATACATCAAACGTTTTATTCACGTATTTCTATATTTAACAAAAATTATCGATATATTTGAATCAATCTGTCAAATATTTAAACGAATTATGCCACCAAAATATTAGAAATATTCAAGTTATTTACTGAAACATTTGTATGGTTGGTTTGACAACGTGCGGTGGTTGCCTGAAATGTCTTTTATTTACCGGAAGACATCACAAGTTTCAGTTGTTACTACAGGCACTAGAGTGAAGCATATAAATAATTGAGATAATTATTTTTGTATTTTCTAGTGATTATTTTGTGTAGTTGACTCAATTCTGTAAATGATTGGCTTATATCAAACATATATTTACTTGGTTAATATATATATTTATTTAATACAATTATTTCATTTTTGTGTGTACCTGTTGTGGTTTATAAAACCTCTGTATACGCAAATACGCAAATTAAATCTGAGCCACCCTGCATATATATATATATATATATATATATATATATATATATATATATATATATATATATATATATATATATATATATATATACATTGGTACACGACGAAATAACCACCAGATTTGATATTAACGGGGAGTCGGCCAATCTCGGGATATTGTGCTACAAAAGAGCAGTAAGGGGATTATAACCGGCGATACGAAGCTGATTTCCTCACATAGTTGTTTATTTTATTCTTTGCAATAGACCCTCTTTGAGCATGTTGACGATAAAGGAAATATAATATAAATAAGTGTAATCAATATGAAGAAGGTGCACTACAGTGATTATCACTGTACATTATACTGTTATAATATAGTTAAATTATTCCATTATTCTCTTTCAATAAATAGGAAATTATTTTTATTCTACCTGCAAGACATAATGTGATTATTGTTTCACAACAAGTAAAAAATTTAATTCGCATTAAAATATGACATTTTATTTTTTGAAACTTACAGATGTTTGTAGTACCTACGTGGAAATATAAAATATGAAAAGCTTGGTACTTTTTATAAGGTTAATATATTTTTAACATTTCAGTTTGTTATCAGAATACGTAATGAACATTAACGTAAAAGATCGTTGGACATAATTTTATATCGTATACTGACCAGATCTATGAAATAGGCAATTGCAAATTCCTTTTCCTCTTTTGGTCGTCATCCACATTCTGTACTTATGTCGCTTTGTCACTTTGGTGTCACTAGATCAAAATACTGTACGGCAAGCAGTACTACTAATAGAACTTTTTTCATCAATCCAGTATCAAAAGAATATGTTACAAGTGTAATAAAAAAATGAGGGATCTCGGGAACTAATAATATTTCGGTTAAAATTAGAAAAAACAAAAGAATGGCCTACATAATATCGCTGACTACTGTGTTTTCTAAAATTTATGAAAAATATTTTTACAATAAAATATATAATTTTTTAACAGACCATATTTTGGACGATAATAAACACGGTTTTCGGAGAGGCAGATCAACGCAGTCAGTCCTTGTGCTTTGCTTGAGCATCTGTATGAGTGTCTTGATGGCGCGGGGCAGGTCTTTCCTTCAACTTGTCACGTGCCTGCGATTGCCTCAACTTACATTTTGTTGAAAATAAACTGTCCAACGTGGGATTTAGGGGTATATTCGTGAACTAGCTAATGACCTTCTTTAAAAGTAGGTCAATCTTAGTGAAAACAGGGGCGGTTACATCAGAGTTCCGTAAAGTAAAATTTACTTTTCACACGCATTTAATGCGGGTATACCACAGGGATCTGTGATGAGTGTGATGAGACATATTATTTGCAGATGACACTTCTTTAGTATTATAAGCGCAAACCCCTAGCGATGTTTAGGGGTTGGCGCTTTTCCTTCTCCAAATCCTATTTCTGCTAGCTTTTCTTTCTCCAAATCCTATTTCTGCTGGCCTAAAAGTGTCTTGGGATTACTGTGGATCAGGATATTTCATGGGCGGCTGAGGATCAGGATTTCAGGATTTCTCATTGACAGTTTAAGTAAAAAAATTAATACACCTTATTATGCTATTTATCGCATTAGGGATTATATGTATCTATCTGCAGTTCTTAATGTCTACTATAAAGTAAAAAATTCGGTGCAATTAGTGTAATGACGTATATAACCTTCTTCAGGCATAAAATCATAAGTTCAGAGGTTATTGACTTAAGAGATTAATGTTTGAAATCAGAGTTTAATGTCTCAATTCAGAAAAAAGTCTGAATGCAGAGTTTGAAGTCTAAATTCAGTGAAAAAAGTTTATTTTAAAAATTTTACAGACACGGCTCTTCTGGGGTCTCGTTGATTCCAACTGCAATAGGTGTCAAAAAAATTATGGGTTGACATATATCTATTAATTTAATAAATTTAATAACAAATTTAAATTTCACATTTAATAGGTAGAAAATTATAATAAATGTGAATATATTAAGAAGCATGAAAATATTATACCAACCATTACAAGTCCCAAGTGTTTATAATGATGAATTACTACTGATGAATTACTAAAACACTTTCAATTACTTATTACTTGGTCTTGTCTCTAAGAGCGTTTAAACTAGACTAGACCTACATCGCGATCGGCTGGCCCTTATACACTATTTTCAATATACTGGAAAGTACTAGAAGCCTCTCGAATATTCCATCCTATTCTAGATTGTTCTCAGTTACTCCATCCCATTCTAGATTGTATACAAGTCCGCATGTTCACATACTGCAACTATTTTAAATGGGGCCAAGGGTGTATCTTGGTTATTTAAAGTCATAGAGGGTTGAGACTTCGCCCTTGGGGACTTGTATTTGGAACCCCCAGATGCGATGTTGCCACATAGTCGGGTGCGGTGTTGCCAGATTGTGCAGTTTTTTCCTACATCTAGGGAATTTTCAATATATCGTGCACAATCGGTTCTGATGATCCCGTAACAATAATAAAATAATAATATATAGATATGGTAAAAGATCAAAATTAGCATCAACTGGAAATGCTCGAAACATGAAGATTTTTAGAAAAATGGACCATTTGTTAAAAATTTGAAATTTTCAAAATCAAATTTTGTTTACAAGCAATTTTATTTACAAAGTTTTCACCTTTTATGTTTTTTGTGTCGCTGAATATGAATCTGACAAAAATTTGACCCGGAACCCTCTTTTTTTGCAAAAAAAATTGGCATATTCTTCGGTTTCTCGCCTATCTCTCAAAAAATAAACGTTTGATGAAAAGACCATTTTATACAAAATTAAAGTACACAAAATTTGTTACATTTTTAGCGTATTTTATTTGTTTCCATGCTTTTAGCAAACTGAGGCCTACCTGCTGAAGCTGTACTTGTCTACTTTAACTTTGTATAAAATGGTATTTTCGATGAAACCCCGAGTTTTTCAGATGTAGGCGAGAAACCGAAAAAAAAGTTAAGATTCATGTCCAGCGACATATAGGCTGAGAAAATTACGACTATGCAAAGTCTTGTGTATAGTCACCTGAGCTATAAGGTCGTTGGTAATTCCCGGTCGGTATTCATTGTTAATTCCACAGAGCCAGATTATTATTGCACAGGAACGCATAATTCGAAACATATTTAGGGTTCATCTGAGAGTCTCTTGCTGACACTTTCATGTGAGGCACACACGGTTTACCTTTCCTTGTATTTTTATATATAAAACTTTACTATACATAAGAAAGGACTTAAAAAATTTAGAAAACTAATTTCAATCATGACTGATAGTCATGATTCATGTCTATTCATGACTAATAGTCAACCAGGCATTTCGAAATATTATGCATACCTAAGCCCAGAACTCAATAATTTGAGAAATCTCCATTGTACATGGGCATAAAGTTCTATAACCACTTACCTCTTCAATTCATAATTTTGAGTGAAAATGCTTTTAAAAATTAAATTAAATTTTACTACTACAGTTCATTCAATATGTATGTATAGTTAACTGACCCCATATAAGATACCGCGCAGTTACCACATGTAATTCTCAATTTTCTCAGTATTCAATTAAAATATCAAATTCCACAATACTATATTAAAGTTGTATATATTATTTATGAATGTTATTAAATAATAATTGTGCACACAATAATATATTATAGGCCAAGATGTTACGTTTTCACATTTATTTTCGTCTACTTTAAATATGACATTTACGTAAACATCTATTTTTATAGTTAAAAGCGGCAACGCCGATCCACGACCTTTCCAATAACGAATATTCGAGCAGTATATCTCTTTTTAACTTATTGGAATCGTATCTCTCGGATCGGGATCGGATTCTCGGATCGAATAGGATCAGGTTCACATATCTTACAGTGGGGTGTTCGCGGGAATTGCTAATATATTATTTATATACCTACCTATGTAGGTATACATCGCTACGAGAGTTGAAATAAAAGAGTATGGCGGTTAGCAAACATGTTTGTTCGTTTCGTATGAAACCTGAAAAACGTAGATTGCCACCAGACCTCGCTTTATTTACGAGATAAGATAGGCATGTTAAAAAAATTTAAGGAAAATATTATTTGACGGCAAAAATGGACTGGCTGTTAGAGCAGAGTCGACTTTAACAAAAAAAAAGTTAATTTATGGGCTGCTCGAAGTAGGTACTGACGTGTACTGAGGTAGGCAGGTACCTATTACATCCTCCACTTAAGACATTTCTCAAATAATTGTATCCAAAAAATATTCCAGTGCCTGAGGCCGCTAGGTTATAAATGCTAAATGCAACGATATAAGTAAGGTTTTTTATTGGGATTTACAAAACTGAAAACGCTCTCTGGTTTATTACATAAGTAGGTACCTATTGTCCATTGACTTTATTTTTATGTAGGTACCTACCATCCTAGATCACAAATTAATAATTTACATCAGTGGGCAAAATTAAAAGTTCTATAGAATGTTTATAAAATTATAACCGTGTACCTACCTAACCACAAAAGAAAGGAAAATTTTCAGTGACTGTAAAATAGCTCAAGGTCAGTTTCTAATTTTGATTGGCTGTAAAAAGTGTGTGTATTGGAAATCGCTTTGCGATGAGAAGCTGGTAGGTAGGTACGTATTGCATTTGTAATGATTTTTAAAAATGTGTTGAATTTAGTCTCGGTTTAGTTATGTAGATACCTATTAACAAACAAGCTCTGATCTTTGTCAAAGCTTGTCTGTTAATAATCTTTGTCTTTGTTGAGTGTTAACGATTTGGTAGATTAGGTAGGTACCTACTTACACAATAAATATGATTGTGTTTCAATCGCAAGTATATTTATTTTATTTTTCCGTTTTAATGTTTATTTTTCTCGACTACTTAGCTGTTTTGTACATATTTATTTTTGTTACTTGTGGGAAATATGGCTACTGGCGAACCACCAGATGCTTATTATAGTGTAGAGGATTTTTTAACGACAATTTAGTGTAAATCTGTTTTCTGTTGTTTGTTAAACTTGTTTATATATTATAATTTTAACATAAAACTATCCCATTTGTCCCATAATTTATATGTCTAAAGGATTATTAAAGATTTTTTTATTTATTTATGGGCAAGGAAGATAGTCAAAGTTGCGTTTGGCATAATTGAGAAGTTTGGTAGTTAACCTATAATGTTTGATATTAATCTGTACAGCAATTCAACTACTTGTAGTACTCTAACAATCTCTATTGCATCGTATACTCCGGATTGAATAATTAATTTCGTATTCGTTAAGTTTCAAATGGTGGTTAGCCGTGAGTTCCTGAGGTGAAATTGCACCTTCCCGTAACTATACAGAAGTCAGGCGACCGTTTGGTTACCACTGGTACAATTTAACTAAAAGGAGGAACTAGTATGGGGGTGATTTATCCCCGGAAATTAATTATTGGTTGTTAAGTAAGGGTGGGTGGATGACACGAAAATTTATAATTTGCGGTAGTATCAGCTTTCACTAAAATATCTTCGAGGCGTTTGACAATCCTAAATCATATATCTATAGACTATGCTGTAAATTATATATGTGGGCAAATGAAATACAATATCAGATACAATTGCAGCAATGATTGAAAACCAGATGTTCATAAGATATAGGTAAAATACATCATTATTAGAGGGAAATTAGCAAAAATAGAATAAAAATTTTATAATAAGCTGATATTTTCTGAATCGACAGTTAATAGGGGTAGCAATACAGGATCAAAAAGTTCCCATCCCAGAGGTGTTACACAGAACATACACAGATCATTTATTCAGATCACAGATCAGATGTTTAATTTTTTTGTGCTTTGTGTAGTGCGAGAGTAAATATTTTCCCAGCCTCAGTAATATCCTGTCTTGTAGCATTTGGTTTGTTAAAGGTTAACAACTTCTTGTAAATTTCTTTCTGAGTTTTATAAATTAATAGTTTGCAGTCATTGGACGCGATTGTTGCGCTGAGAACCCTAAAAAGCCTAATTAAGTTCAAGAGAATCCGATGAAGTTTCTTCCGCTTCTAGAGAATCTTTTAAAATTACTGGAGGAGAATCTTCGTATGAATAATTAAAAGTTTCTGATCGAATGTTATTCCTTGATGTCGAATGTAATTAGCTATTGCTAATTCGAAAGTTATACGTTTCAAATCCAACCTTCGCAAAACAAAAAATCTTGTCCATATTGAGGTT
>CAXKVY010010244.1:0-12132 GCA_964058915.1 Tetropium fuscum
TCACCAAATCCACGGGGGGGGGGCAGCTGTCCCCTCTGTCCCCCCGTGCCGGCGCCCATGCTTCTGCTTCTTTTTAGGTTCAGGTGTTTTATTTTCCGGTAACTGGTTATTCAATTTTTTGTCATCTGGATTCTGTCTGTGGGAACTGGAACGCTGGAACCTATTACACAAATATAACTGTTCAGCCCATCCCTATTGGCTATGACCACTTTGGGACTAGTCCAACTATTATCCATCAACCAAGTCACGAACTATTATCCATTTTTCTAGAGAATCATTAAGTTGTGCGACATTATTTTTTTTATGTATTCTGTGGTGTCATCACCTGTGGTCTGTACAAAATCAGCAGGTCCGGATTAAGCACCAGCGGCGCCCGGGGCCAAAACTTGCCCCCTTTCCCTTCTAACAATTCTCCAATTGCCATAAACATTACCGTAAGCAATTTTTCCGTGTATTTATTTTCAAATAAAAATAACGTAACATAAATATTTCAAGACGTAAAAGCAAACAAAAACTATGGACCTTTAACAGGGAGCTGGTAATATTATTGATTGAGAAGAAGAGATTTGATGGGCTTTGGCACATTTAAATTGGAAATGTCTTAATTAATTGTCTTGCAATATTCAAACACAAAATCTGCTGCAAATCCTGAAAATCAATGGCCGGATTTTCCGTCCTCGCCGAGGTTTCGCTGAACGATGAGTTTACTAATGAATACATTTACGTCTCCTGGGCGTCTTTGTTTAATTTAGCACGTTAACCTAAGACGCCGCAGAGACAAATGCAAGCAAGTGCAAAATCAAAGTCCGATAATTGACGGGAGGGGAGGGGGGAATTCAACGGCCAATGCATAGAATACGTAAAGTCAAGTCAGTAATTGGAGGGCATCCCAGGAGTTAACAATTTTGCTGAAGTTCCCCGCACACCCGACACAGACACGTATTTCACCAGAAACTAGATTCGGTTACCGTTCGTCAAGGGTACGAATGCGAAATTCGCTATAATCTGTTTGGAAAGGAAAGAGTTTAATAAAATCTCATTAACATTCTAAATCCTCAATAAATGTGATGCGGATACTAACAAATAATTTGCAGATTACCTGCTCGAGTTGAGGCTTATATCCTTGTCTAATGTATTTCAAACTATCATCCGAATTATCTCATTATCAGTCGGAATCAGTTTGCTGTGTTTCATAGCCGGGTTTAGAGGTTTTTCTGCTCTGTAGTACTTTTCTGTAGTGTAATAAAATTATTATAAAATTATGCTCATTTCTTATCTTATAAAACCTTCTCAATGATTTTTCTAAAGGCACTAGCCAGGTAGGTAAATGCCACTTCGGCCCTGGAGGGTTTCAATCTAGGGTACACAATATTCTTTTTTGGTTGTAGTAAATGACCTGTTAAATTGTACATAGTCAGCTTTGGCAGATAAAAGTAATTGCCATTAAAAGATCTTGTGCAAGTTATGACATTTTCTAGGTCGAAACATAAAACTGTAACGCCACTTTTCTTATCGTTTTCTTTCTCTTTTCTCATAGCTTTCTTTTCTGCTATATATCTTTCTACAGCTTTTCCTTCGGTGTCGCTTAGCCTGTTTTCCTCTTTCTTCAAATAGTAGGTGGCGCAGGTCTCACAAACACCCTTTTTACAAGCTTTTATTTGACTTGCTATGCATGTATCTATCTATGCATGTTTGTTGGGGTTAAATCTTGCAACTGAATTTTAAAGCAGTTATCCTCAACCAATTGATCTGAAATTTTGCATTCATGCTCAGTTTGGATGACAATGCATGGTTAGATAAGTGGCGTCATTTTACAAGATTTTATTTAACTTGCTATGTATGTATATTAGGGTGTTTATCATTCGGTTCCATTGGCTAATGTTTTAGCATTGGACCTAAAAAAATTCCTCCCAAAATTTCAGCTTCCTAGATTAAACCTGTGAACGGTGCAAACATAGTTTGTTTCCCATTTAATTAACACGGGAAAAAACGACGTTTTTACTCAAAAATTAATAGCTGGTAGAAAATTTTTTTAATAATAATTTCTGGAGGCAGCATTTATAGATAATTAAATTTTCTACAAAAAATGTTCTTAATACTAAGCCCGTGAATTCATTATTTTCAAAGATATGCTCGTTTAAACATTCTCTTAAATCGGATTTCATTCAATTGGATCGAAATCGCTTTCCTCGTGCTAATATATTCTTTACCTTTTTGGCATAGTTTTTATCGAATATTATTTTTCCATGTTTCTGGTTTACATAGTGTAAGTATTTTCGTTTCGTTTCTTGGATTATTCAGTTTACTTGGTTCGAAATTACTTTTCGTATGTATTTCGCGTTCTTCTTCTTCTTGTGGCTCATAAACTTCCATAAAGATTCTCTATTTTGTACTGTATTTTCAATTTCTAATTCAATGGGCTAGAAAATAAAACAGTTTGGGATTATTTTCATTTTTATTAGGTATTAGGTATAAGATTTTGTTACCTGCACCACATTATCTGTTTCAGTATGGATTTCTTGGACTATGCTTCGTGCGCTAACACATTGGCCTGGAAGTTCAGAAATTGCCATGATTTGTACTGATTCCAATAGCATATTTTCATTAATATAAATGTTTAATTCGTCAAGCTACAAATAAAAAAGGTGTACTGTTTTTGTTTCTATTATTGTTTTAGTTCATTTTATTACTAGTACTAGATTTGTTTCCTCATCGATTTCTTCGGTCTCCTAAATGCGCTTCATTACACTGCTCTGGAGGATTGGAAACGATGAACGTTTATTTCGCTCGAGACACAGTTAAAAGTTCACCATCTCCATTGGTGAGCTCACGAGCTAAAATGATGAAACTAATGTAACTCATGCTCTCAAATTTATAACGCACATATTAGTAATATTTTTTGGCAGTTAATACTTACCCATTTGTAACATTAATATTGTTCTATTCATGGTAGATTTTGGCAGCCAATAATTAATATAGGTACACACATTGATATGTCAATACACTTATTTTTAAGGTTATAAACTACATACTATAACACAAACAACCGTATTGCTATAACAACGTTGCAACTACCAAAGAATATACTATTTTAGGATAACAAAGTTATAAGTGTAGTTGATACAATCATGTGAAATAAAAATAACGTATATTGGCGGCAGATAGAACTCGGTGATTGTTCTAAATTATTCTACCGATGGTTAGATGTCGCTATATTCATTAAAATTCGACAGAAAATAGCAGTTAGAACTTCATTATACCAAAACGTAGAAATTGAGAAAAAGTGTAGTTAGAACCTTGTTATTGTAAGTGGACGCTATTGTATTACAGTAAAGCGTGCAAATGAAAAAAATGAAAAGTATAGCTATCAAATATAGACCGTTAAGTGAATCTAAGTTAAATGAAACTGTTTAACAATATTATACATATTTATTCACTATAAACACTATAAACACTATAAACACTATAAACACAGATAACTCATAAGTTTGGAGACCATCCAATTTACTATATAACAAACTAAGTTTTTTCTTCTTCTATTTATTTTTGTTTTTTATTTATCCTAATACAATAAACGTAATTCTTAATAGGCAAAATTGTAACATGAATAAAATGTCCACCTAAGAAAAGACGATTAATGTAAACTCCAGTAAAGCAAACTCTTTTAAGAGAAGGATATTTTTCACATTTTTTGGGTTGCTATGGTCAACTAATCAACTATGAAGCTTTTGATTGGTTAAAAATTGCAGGTGTGAAATTTTCATAGAAATATTTCTGAGTTTTATAAAATAAATCGTGATACAGTGACGTTTTTGTAATCGTTACTTGCTGACTAAACTAGCCAATCAATCTTACACAAACATCATCATAATAATTCAGTTAATAATGGATCAGCATTAACAATATCGTTTGCGATATTAAATCGCTAGTAAATGATTGTATTTTATAGTACAACCTGTTCGGTTTATGATCGAGTGGATATAGGAATATATAACTAATTAGATTAAACGAGAGTGATAACGTCAGGGCGGAAACCGACAATCGACTATTAAGTGGATTACAGCCAATACCGCCAATCCTACTATGTGAAGCATTTCTCATCCCATTGCAATGCTCCTTATTAAAGTTGCCCCTGAAGGCAACTGTTTTTTACATGCCTGGTTAGCGGTTTATTGTTCCTCTAGTGGTGAGCAGCAGTAGCAGTAGCACGTCCCCCCGATTTCGATTCGAGCCATTCTCGGTTTTCTGTACTATTACGCGTTCATGAAATCCTACGATGGTGTGACTGGATGAGCCCTCTTCGATCGATCCAGCCTTCCCAGGCCTAGAGCGGCTCTTACAAAATCCGACGGGTATTTGTTTCATCCACCCCCAATCTAATTGGTAACTACATTCCACTAACTTGTTCGGTAATATTTACTATATCAATGAGTGCTGCCTCTGTGCCCTACTCCTAGTCCGTCACTATGTTTGCCTTAACGTTTGGGAATTATAGCCGATTAACAACTAGGGGTCGAGCGGGGAGGAAGGAACTCGGCCAGAGTCTCAACTGCAACGTAGATCCCAGTAAATTGCTCATGGGGACTAATCAAATGACGCTAACACCGGATCAAATTGGTATACAATCGTTGATCGGCCCATCAGGAGCATTTTTACGGCAGCATTCATTAAAATATCATACTGCCGTTTATCATTACAATGAGACCATCAAATTATTATTATTGATTATTATTATCAAAAAGTGGCTTCTTCTAGTCGAATACCTGCTAAGGATCTGTGAATGTGTTTCTGTCGAGAAATTTATCATTTACAACAAAAGTGAGTTGTAAACCTTGGTAAAAGTAAAGTGGAAATATTCCTTAAGACCCGGTAATTCCTAAGGGCAATTAATTATTCAAAAATACCTTTTCTCTTCTCTGGAGATCCCCTCGTGGATGTGCTTGGCCTCCTAGGATCCTAGGCTGAAGCTTCGGCTTGGTGGTCCAGCTGAGCTGAGACGTAGCCTCTAAGGGTGATACCGAAAGGGTGGAATTCCAGTCTAACGTTCAGGAATAGGTAATAGTCGTCTGCTCTGCTCACCACAGGAATTGATTCTTGGTCATGAAGGTGTGGAAGAAAAATTTACCAGTATCAGGTTATACAAATTTGGACAAAAAATATATTTATAAATTCCCGCTTGAACCGGATATCAACAGTGAAATTTATACTAAAATGAATTTAAATAAAATAACTAGATTAATAGTTCTAAAATATAAGTTTTAAATATAAAAATTTTTTTAAAGTTAAATGTGAAGTAAATTTTGATTAAATTCCCAAAAATTGAGATTAGACTTTATCAAAGTAAAAATAATACAATTATCAACACAAGAATGTCGTATGCCAATTTTCACGATATGATTAAATAAAAAAATAAAAAATTGAAACAAATGCTGCTTTTTGCCGATGCTAAATATAAACAAATACCTATGGCTTACGTCGTCGAAGTAATATCTTTTAAAAAAAATGCTGCTTTTTGCCGATGCTAAATATAAACAAATACCTATGGCTTACGTCGTCGAGGTAATATCTTTTAAAAAAACTTAAAGTATGCGACCATTCGGTAAAACAGTAGCAGTGATTCAAAATCACCAGGTAATCCAAAATCGAACGATTCAAATTTAAATTAAATATATATTTAATTCAATAAAAAAATAAAGTGGTAATCATATACCAAAATAGAAAAAAATATATACGTGGCTCTTGTGCCCACAGCTCAGTCCAAGTAGTTGCTATTGTTTAAACCGTAAAATTTAATATGGCATTAACCTATTTTAAGGTTCTCACAAAGCCTTAATTACTTGGCCCAGCTGTAGAACATTTACACATATCTCTTAATAATAATAAAATATTGTTGACTATACCTGGTAACTTTGAATCACTGAACTACAACGCGGAAGATATATCTTCGAGAGCGTAAGGTCGACAGGCTAAAAACAAGCCGGCAGAAAAGGAAAAAGGAATTATTTTTGCGGATCCCGAGTATAAATGTGCTTGTAGCGGGACGGAAAGGTAGGGGTACGGTAGATGGTGAGTCGTAAATTTCTACAAGGTCACGCGGTTTTATTTCAAATATTTGAAATAGGAATTCAAACATTAGTCATAAAACGGAACGGAATTTATTTACGTTACAAAATATTAGCAACAGGGTGAAGGCTATGGTGCAGTTTCGGCGGTCCTCAAAAGACATTTACTATGATGAGCAGATGGTTGCCACTGTAAGCCAAGAAAAGCTGCTCCCTTCCAATAATAAAAATAAAACCAGTTTGATTTCGATGTTGACAGAAAAGTTTGAGGCAAGTAATTATATTGTTAGACATGCTGAAGATTATGCTGACATTTTGATAGTTAAACAGCGCTTGATGATTCATGTAAAAATACTACGGTTGTGGTTGGGGAAGATGTGGATCTTCTTATAATTTTAACTGCTCCTACACCTATTAATAAAGAAATTTTTCTCCTCAAACCAGACCAGAGGGAAGGTCCAACGAAAAATATATTCTTCAGGAAGCTTTGATCACCATAAAGATGTTCGAGATCACATATTGTTTCTGCACGCATTCTCTGGGTGTGACACTACATCTGCTTTGTTTAATAAAGGCAAGACTGCAGCTTTGAAAGTGATGAAAAAACGACAGGACTTGAAACTTGTAGCTGAAGTTTTCAGCAAGACTGGTCTTCTCCTGACATAGTTACTTCGAATGGGATAAACATTTTCCTCGCAATCTATAACACTCCAGTTAAAGAAGTTTCCATCGATAACTATCGGTATTCTTGCTTTATTAAAGCTGTGAGCAAAATAAAACCAGTGAAATTGGCTTAATTACCACCCTATCATGACGCAGCTCAACAGCATCTCTTTCGTGTTTATTTTCAAGTACAGAAATGATTGGGTAATGTATTGAATCCTAATGAGTGGGGGTGGAGATTAAAAGATACAGATATAGAAGATACAGATAAAGAAAAAGACTATGAAAGAAAACAAATAAACATTTCCTTGTACCTGGGGCATGAATGTCACTTACTAGACTTACTTCACTTATGGTCCTTAAATTTGGATTATGCATAGCTAGCTTTACGGTATTCTGGAAAATTTCTTTTAATAGAAACAAAATAATAATGAAATAATGGGCAATAACGATATCCACAAATAAATATTTATTCTGCAGTCTAGCAAGGCACGCTGAAATCTGACACAAAAAGAGTTGTATTGGAAGATAAAATAAGTATGTCAACAATCAACAATCAACAATCTCAACTCTTTTCTGGTTAGAATTTGACAAAAATGTAAGCACTGATTGATTTACTAATGCGTTCGCCTTCAAAATGTTTTAATTCAATTAAACATGTTGCATTTATTAATACGCGGCGACGGGCGAATTTCCCATAAAATAGACCCATTTCCGATCTCGCTCCCCCGTCACCATCCTAATTACCCTCAATAAAAACCGCAAACGCAATTTACCAAAGTCAGTTACCCAGCTGCTTCAGCGCTTTAACATTAATTTAACACGGATTCACTGAGGATGATAAAAAAATTAATTTGTGTACTCCATTCTGTAAGTAACCTGTCATTTTTAATGAAAATAAATAATGCAAACAATTCCCAACCGGTACCCGCGTCACTGCCTAAATCTGACCCTAGTCAAAGTAGTATCTAGATATATCAAATGGGAATGCTAATTATATATCTCCCTAGCTTA
This sequence comes from Tetropium fuscum, assembly GCA_964058915.1. Taxonomy (NCBI): domain Eukaryota; kingdom Metazoa; phylum Arthropoda; class Insecta; order Coleoptera; family Cerambycidae; genus Tetropium; species Tetropium fuscum. Next base: position 7,740 of record CAXKVY010010244.1, read on the forward strand.
ATTAGCGTATTTATTGATTGCGGGGAGGGAGAAACGTCGCCATTTTTTTAAAGTCTATATTTGTACTTAAATATTAGTACCTCATGGCATTTGAGAGATTTAATTTCGTCGGGATCCAGTGACATCGGCACCTTCGCCAAAACCTAAACGAAATGGGTCGCCTTGTCGGGATGCTGTGAAGTTAGTAGAATACCGACTACTTATTTCCCTTGAATATTTTATAAACCTTTTCAGGGTGATGTATAACAATAGGAAAGCAATAATAAAACTGACACACGATGAGCACGTTGCTCCTCCGTCTCATTGGATAGACGCTCGTGAATAAAACTGATCACTTCGTCTCATTGGATAGACGCTCGTGAAACAATCTGATACGGTGGGCACGTTGATTTTGCGTTTCATTGGAGAGACGATTGCGAATTAATCTGAGATAGTGGGCACGTCTTTCGATGTTTTCACTGTTTAATACTTTTTTATTATTAGCCCGCATTTTGGAGACTATTTTTATGCATTTCGCTAGTCTTTTTCAAAATTGCCTTGGATGTAGATATCCTAGTTTGAGATAGGCGTTTTTCCCTTTCTATATATATATATATATATATATATATATATATATATATATATATATATATATATATATATATATATATATATATATATATATATATATATATATATATATACATATATATATATATATATATATATATATATATATATATATATATATATATATATATATATATATATATATATATATATATATATATATATAGAAAATATATCATATGTGCTTATTATTATTACTTTATTATTAAATCTTATGCTCTTATCTTACTCTGGCTAAACTCATTACCTTATTCCACATGTAGCTTGCTTTATATCTGTAGCCGATTCTGGGCGTTACTATTGCAATACTAAAGATTAATAAACAAGATATATTTAATTTAAAACAGCTCTGTTTTATTTAATTTTTATATAGGTATAATAACAATGTATTATACAATTGATGTTGATATGCAAACATACTACACGTTAACTTGTGTAACTATTAAAGATATAGGCAACCCTCATTACACATGGCTGTTTTACTGGTTTTCTATACAACTTATCAAAAGTAATTGTTTTAAGATTTACAAATGGCGGATAAAAAAATTCTGTGATGCTTAAAATAAATATTATGGATTTAGTTAATATATGGAGCCCATATTTGTATGAAGTTTTATATGGTAAGTAATTATAGTCATATGTTGAATGTTTCGACGAACGAAACCAGCAAGTGGGGTTTTAGATATACATAGTGCTTAGTAATTACTGTATTATTTTTTAACGATAATTTGTCTATTTATTTTAAACTAGGAATGCTCCGTTATTCTGTGTTTTTAATTATTTTAGTTATTATTTCTCAATGCTAAAGCGTACTGTCTTTTCTGTTGTCACTGTAACATCGTCGCAGTTTATTAAAACGTAATATTTAATTAAACGGAACATTTTAATTTAGCCCTAATGCAAACTTTTAAACGATATTCTAGTACAAATACATTAACGTTTCCTCGTAAACTTAGATAAGACCCCTAAAGCGTTTATTTTAAAGTTTAATTACTTTTCTTGTTAGCAAATTCAAACGACTGCACTAATGTTTTACCTTAAAGACAGCATCGCGCATAGCAGTGAAATATTTTATTCAGTGAAACACGCTCTACGACTTGCTCGGTACTGGTGTTTTGCCGAGTGCCACCCGGTCTTGCGAGGATAGTTTTTGTTTACAGCCCCAGAGTGACCTCTTTTACGACCCTTGTAGTGTGGCACTGTCACTAATCCCTTCTGACAGTTATGACGCTCTACTAATGAACATATCTAGCAATTCTGTTTCATTTTGTATACAAATCAGTGCAACGCAAATGGGCTTTTCGTTTAAGGACGATTCCGTGACTTAATAAATCTGACAATACCCAGCAACATTTGAATAGTCCCCACCACTTTAATCAAGTGGGGTCTCCTAATCGTTATAAAATGTATCAATTTCATCTCTTTAAAGTTCTGTAATTAAATGATCGAAAATATAGTAATCTCTCTAGCTATTTGCAGCTATTCTGCTTTAAATGCGGAATCACTGAACTCATGTTTTTAGTTCTTCACAAGGTATGTATTATTTTCAATTAGAGATCAAATATTCAGCGATACTAATTGAAGGCAGCCCTGAATTTGTAAATATAGATTTTCTTTAACTATATCGATTACCCATTATTAGCCCCGTAGACAATTTTTTTATCCTCCTATTGAAAACGAAAAAATCGAAAAATAAAAAAATACTACCGTATAAATATTTTAGAGAACGCGGTTTCGCTGGACCAATCGTCTGTCCAGCGATTACCCACCGATGCTCAGTGGATCGTTTTGAATGGCGGATTATTATTATTTGCCTACCTTTCCAAACAACAAAATGGAAAATTGAAAAAAGATTCTCGGGCAAATAAAAAATAAGTAAAAACCTATTTCAAATAGATGAATGGTTTGCCCGGGATTCAGGTTGGGTAAAGAAAAATAAGCGAGGGGCAAACGAAATTCAGGCTGGACAAACGGAATATTCAGGATGGACAAACAATAATAAACTCTGAGAAAACAATATTCTAGCTGTCTAAATGAAAATAAAGGTTGGGCAAACAAAATTCAGGAATTACGAAATTCACGCTGTAAAAATAAAGTTCAGGCTGTTCAAACAAAAATAAACGCTGGGCAAACGAAGTTCCGATTGGAGAAATGTAATTCAAGTAGGGCAAACGAAAATAAAGCATAACAGCAGCGAAATTCATGTTGGGCATACGAAAATAAAGGTTGTAAAACGAGATTCAGGCTGAGCAAGCGAAATTCAGGATGAGCAAATGATAATACACTCTGAGCAAACAAAGTTGAGGCTGGGCAAATTACATTCAGGCGCGTCAAATGAAAATGAAGGTGGGCAAACGAAATTCAGGCTGAGCAAGCAAAATTGAGATAATAAAAACTCTGAGCAAACAAGGCTGGCCAAATGAAAATAAATTTTAGGCAAAGGAAATTCAGGGTGAGTAAACGATAATAAATGGTAAACGAAATTCAAATCAAAATTAAATTTATCTGCTCATCTTCAATTCCCTTGCCTAACGTGACTCATTCTTGTTGCAGATCTGCGGGGGAAACTTATTTTCCATTTTATAGTTTTGCTAACATTCGTCAAACGGATGTAACGCTCGGGCATAATTGGGTAATGCGGGGCAAATGAATTAATTGTCTATGGAAATTACGTTCTTTCTCATTTTCAATGCGGGAAAAATATTTTTCTTCATTTTTCGTTTTTTTTATTTGCCCACCTTTTGAAAGGTGGGCAAATAAATCGGTGTTTTTGGTAAGCTGGGCATGACTACCTTTTCTTAGAACTTGGACTGGTTTTTAAAGGAATTCTTTTAGGAATTCTAACTAATCTTTGGTCTACGATGGCGGCAAAATCGTTAAAGGCATCTTACCGCATGCAGTACAAATATTTTGGTATTCTAGCCCTATTTGATGAAAATATGGATTAGATGAAAACATAGTGGGGAATCGGGTTATTAAAATAGGATTTTTCCCAGGTTGTAACGGTATACATTAATCGATCTCTGATTATGGTTCGAATTATTTTCATCAATACTAAACCAGGTTAAACAACCATAACACAACATCCACTTACGTCTTGACTCTTGATATTTTTATAAAATATTTCTTTAAATTTATTTTATGTAAGTATTTTTATGTATTATTAATTTTAGGTTGGGTCATTTTTGCTATATACTGATCTAATATATCATACAACGTGAAATGTGTACTGCGGTTATATCAACTGACAGTAACTAACCTATTACATTCATATAATAGTTTGTTTGGAATCAATAAATGTATTTATAGTCTTCGAGCAAACATCATATCAAATTTCCCGACATACACTGCAACGCAAAATTAAAGAATATTCATTTTTGCTTTCTGTTATGCCTACATTACCCTAATTTCTCATCATCGTATTTTTGTTTATGCGTTTTTTTCTCAAAGAAGCATTAGAATTTGTGTATAGTGATGATGGTATTTTCATAGAGCCCCTGATTGTGAAGTATGGTCTTACAAATATTCGAGGAAGAAGATGGTGATTCATGATTGATAATTTGCCTGGCACTCAGCTAAGAGCTGGTGCTGAGCTGAAATTATCTGACGCCAACAGAATCGGTTGATGCTGCGAAATTCGGGAAAATGAAGATGTGGCCCCATTACCTAAGGATGTGTCCAAAGTCATCATGTCAGATGAGAATTTGGATCGCCCAATCTCGAATTAACGTGGCTTTCGTTAAAGTTCACATAATAATTATAAACACAAAACACTAATTGTTTT
>CAXKVY010010245.1:0-16872 GCA_964058915.1 Tetropium fuscum
ATACCTATTATATCGTTAATTATCATCATATATGGAAAACATCAAAAATATAGATACAGAGAAAACAATTTCTCTGCTATGCTATAGACACAGCATAGAAAACAATCGGCAGTATAAATATGTCTGTATATAGGCCTGTGTATTTAATAAACATGAAAATTTGACCTTGGCCCTTGGCGACGCCATTCTGGGGTAAAAGTCAGGATAAGTCTTCATTTTACAGGAGCAGTAAATTATGCTAGTTGTTGGTACTATACTATTAAAGTTAATTATATTAATTGACAATTTAAGACAATACACGATATTAACACTGTTGTATTCAAGTGCTACATTGTTACGTCGGTTACTATTTGTATAGTTGTCGGAATCTGTATGGTAAACAGAGGTAAGCTAATTCCTCATTCCAGCTTAAACCGCAGATGATTGATTAACAGCCATTCAGGCTAATGTCGAAAACGTATGGTGCAAATATGTAGATATATCTGTCGACATGCTGCAATCGGATCATTGTAGGAAGTGGCAAATTATGAAGTTCTGCTACTATACCTACCTACTGCATTGAAATATTTTAGCCTTGTTTCAAAACGATTTTTTTGATTTTCTTATTTATTATCTTGGAGAGACTAAAGTACCTATATAGTTTATCTGCGATTCTTGGCCCTTGGGTTTTTAAATGGAATAGGATAGCCATTATACATCTAACGTAGGTATTCGTCGTTTACATTTCTATGAAAATGCCGAATATCAAGGGGCCAAGAATAATAGACCCCACCAATCGTAATAAAAAGAATGGAACGGTCAACTATCTACAAAACATAAATATTTATTTTGCCATCGTAATTGAAAATTTACAGTGTTTCAAAAATCATTAAGCCAGGCTCTGATCAATTTAGATTTTAATAAAAACTCGTCACATACCTAAAATAAATATTTATGTTTACACTTAATATTTAGGTTCCTTCAAAAAGTCCACATACCTACCTACATATAGTAAAATAGGTATGTCAAGACATAAGTAATTGATTGCCCTGAACATATGCCTGTATGTAATTGCATGAATTGAATATAAGCCAAAAAAATATTGTAAATTAATAGGTGCTTGAGTGTCAGAAATAATAATATTGTCAGAAATAATAACAATCCTAGTGAAACAAATAAGAAAAGAGTAGGTATTAGAATTCTATAATATAATCGTGTGCGCCTCATTCTTAAACCCTAAAACAAATATTTTATGTTTATCTGACAGCCGAGATAGATATTCAATTATTCACTTGGTGCAACTTTGTTTCGATTAATCTGTGTTTAATAAAAAAAATAAATATTCATTATAGCAAATTTGATCGCACATTCGACGTCACACAGCCCGGAGTTAAGTTTGTCAGAACGCCTGAATAGCCTACGCCCACAGCTATAGTTCGTTATGCTTAGTTATGATGTTATGTTTTGTGCATCATCTTTCCTCTACGAATTGTGTTTTGCTTTGTTTCTGTATATTACGAGTATGTAAGAAAATGGAGCCAGCGGCTAGGGTTTTCTAAAGGAAGTGCAGAAAATCTGCCGAAAGTTGATTTCAGTATGGTGCACGAGTTTTACAGGTCAAATTGAGATTTAGATTACTTATTTATCAGCAGAAGCCATGTGTCAACAATGTCAATTTCAACGTCAACTGTCAAAAAGTGTGGTCATAGGCCATGATACTAAGACTACAAGATATGCTAACGCGCATGCGATCCCCTATCTCTCTCCCTCTGCTGACGTCATTCCGTGACAAATTTCAAATATTCAAATTTGACACATCTTTAAAATACATTATTTTATGAGTTTAAATACGTTATTTTAATTATTTTGGTCATTTGTGACTGTGATAAACAATGGTTTACTGTGCAATGAAGGGTTGTACCAGTAACAATAATAAAAAAAGTAAAAATTCTTCCAGTACATATCGCTACTTTAGTTTCCAACTGCAGCAGAGATTTGCAAATTAGAGATGCAAAAGTGCTACCAAACGCATGATTTTAATATTAAAAATGCTAGAATATGTTGCATTTTTCTAATTATGATTTTCATGTTAAAGAAAAATTATTGCAATTGCCCAAAAATAAGTGGAAGTTGAAAGATAATGCTGAACCTTCACGTCCTTGCCTTTCACTTTTTTCTTTAATTATGGATGACATAATTATATTAATAAATAATTAAGAGTATGAACTATATACGTTATAAACGAAAATCTTAGCTAAAGGCTAAAGATGCCAAATAAAAATTAGGTTATGGTTATGTCTAAACTTATCTTTCGTGCGGTTGTGTGTACATGCTAAATTGATATAATAGTAAAAAAACTGCACTATGTACAAATAATAATTATTGTACACATTTAATCAGCAATATAAATTTAACACTAAAAATCCAAAAACCAAACAAACAACATCTGACATCTCCAAAATCGCAGAACAGCAACACAACACGGAAAGAAAATAAAAAATAACCGAAGCTAAATTTGCGCGTATGTTTATAGGAAATGTGAATATTATTAGTTATTTTGTGACGGTTTTGATAATTAATTATATAAAATAAACTAATGTATGTTTATATCTATATTTTAGTAATTTTTATATATAAAATATTTACCCGTTCATTGCTTTAACTTTAAAGACCCCGTGCAGTTATAGAAAAGTAAAGGTCTAATGCCGTAATTACTAATTAATGTACAGGTTCTTTACAAACAATCCTTCTACTAAGTGCCATTCCAGTTCAAGGATTATAGACGTGGATAGTCATTGATTCCAGTTCGTGCCGTAGTAGACCTTTAACGGCAAAGTACCAGCTACCAGCTCTCCGACACCAGCTATTTGCCAGTGTTCGGGGTACAGGCCGTTTAATGAGCGGGAATATCATGTTGGTTGGGTTGTCTTGTTCTTTTTTGTACCTACCTATACAGGGCAATTAATAACTTGGGAGATTATTTTTTATTCATGATAATATATTATGCTAAAAGTAAATGCTTTACAAAAAATAAACCTAATGAAAGTGCTTTAATAACCAAGGAAAATTAAAATATAAAATGTTTCTCAAGTTCGTAAACACCCTGTATACTTAGACAATTTCCAAAATAGTTTTAACAGTCGAATCATAACGAAACTTTATAATAAAACCGTGTTAAAAGCTTTCGTCTCCATATATCGCCATACATTTTTGTCACGGGGTGACGTCATGCGCAAGTTTGATCAAAACGCGTTTCCCAAGTGATCATATCTTGTACTCTTAGTATCATGGTCATAGGCTGTGTGCCGTCACTAAGGAGGGATACGTGACGTCACGCATAAGCGCGCGCTTATTTTCCGCAATTTTGAAATTTCCGGCCCATTAAACAGGGACTAAATCTAATAATTATACTATGACTAAATCTATGAAAAGAATAAGTTAAGAAATAGAAAATATTAAGTTACGGCCCAGACCAAAGGTTGCCCCGCAACGGCAGAGGGGAACAGTGATATCATTTTTGTGCTGGCTGACTGCATTGAAGGTAAATTCGATACCTAATTTTGTAAGTTGTACAATAAGTGTGCTGCGGACAGTGTGTTGTCCGTAATTAGACAGGTGTCTGTAAATTCGACAGAACAATGAACTCAAATTCGTCTGCATCTAAATATCTTAATTTCTGCATCTAAATATCTTAACTAACTAGTTAACCATACAAAACATAAACATATAAACATTTTAACACAGGAATTTAATATATCTATTATTTTAGTCTTTGCAAATTTCACAAATCTAGTTTTTTGTTCACAAATCTAGTTATTGTTGTGTTTGGCACTTTCATCCATTGCTTTGCTTTGAGTTATTTCTGTTAAAATATTTATTTTCTGCTCATGGGCGCCGCCAGAATCAAAATCAGGGGGGGCAGCAAGGGTGAATTTAGAAAAAAGTTTCGGACGAGGGATAACATGGCGGTGAAGGGAGAAAAAAAAGCGAAAATTTTGAAATTTTTCAAGGTCACGCGGTTTCCTGGCACTTCAGAATTTTATTGAAAAATTGATTTTTACAAGAATATAGACTTTCACAAGAAAAATTTTTGAAATTGAATATACCTTTTTAAAATAATAATAACCTCGATAACAATATTATTTTTTTAAAATACGAACTCTGGGATATACGTTTATTACAAGTGAAGAGGTGAAGCGAAATTACCGACTACAACAGACGACTGCTGGGCTCGTGCTCGTACTGGATTATTGCGATTGCGTGGTAATTTAATTTCACCAAATCCACGGGGGGGGGGCAGCTGTCCCCTCTGTCCCCCCGTGCCGGCGCCCATGCTTCTGCTTCTTTTTAGGTTCAGGTGTTTTATTTTCCGGTAACTGGTTATTCAATTTTTTGTCATCTGGATTCTGTCTGTGGGAACTGGAACGCTGGAACCTATTACACAAATATAACTGTTCAGCCCATCCCTATTGGCTATGACCACTTTGGGACTAGTCCAACTATTATCCATCAACCAAGTCACGAACTATTATCCATTTTTCTAGAGAATCATTAAGTTGTGCGACATTATTTTTTTTATGTATTCTGTGGTGTCATCACCTGTGGTCTGTACAAAATCAGCAGGTCCGGATTAAGCACCAGCGGCGCCCGGGGCCAAAACTTGCCCCCTTTCCCTTCTAACAATTCTCCAATTGCCATAAACATTACCGTAAGCAATTTTTCCGTGTATTTATTTTCAAATAAAAATAACGTAACATAAATATTTCAAGACGTAAAAGCAAACAAAAACTATGGACCTTTAACAGGGAGCTGGTAATATTATTGATTGAGAAGAAGAGATTTGATGGGCTTTGGCACATTTAAATTGGAAATGTCTTAATTAATTGTCTTGCAATATTCAAACACAAAATCTGCTGCAAATCCTGAAAATCAATGGCCGGATTTTCCGTCCTCGCCGAGGTTTCGCTGAACGATGAGTTTACTAATGAATACATTTACGTCTCCTGGGCGTCTTTGTTTAATTTAGCACGTTAACCTAAGACGCCGCAGAGACAAATGCAAGCAAGTGCAAAATCAAAGTCCGATAATTGACGGGAGGGGAGGGGGGAATTCAACGGCCAATGCATAGAATACGTAAAGTCAAGTCAGTAATTGGAGGGCATCCCAGGAGTTAACAATTTTGCTGAAGTTCCCCGCACACCCGACACAGACACGTATTTCACCAGAAACTAGATTCGGTTACCGTTCGTCAAGGGTACGAATGCGAAATTCGCTATAATCTGTTTGGAAAGGAAAGAGTTTAATAAAATCTCATTAACATTCTAAATCCTCAATAAATGTGATGCGGATACTAACAAATAATTTGCAGATTACCTGCTCGAGTTGAGGCTTATATCCTTGTCTAATGTATTTCAAACTATCATCCGAATTATCTCATTATCAGTCGGAATCAGTTTGCTGTGTTTCATAGCCGGGTTTAGAGGTTTTTCTGCTCTGTAGTACTTTTCTGTAGTGTAATAAAATTATTATAAAATTATGCTCATTTCTTATCTTATAAAACCTTCTCAATGATTTTTCTAAAGGCACTAGCCAGGTAGGTAAATGCCACTTCGGCCCTGGAGGGTTTCAATCTAGGGTACACAATATTCTTTTTTGGTTGTAGTAAATGACCTGTTAAATTGTACATAGTCAGCTTTGGCAGATAAAAGTAATTGCCATTAAAAGATCTTGTGCAAGTTATGACATTTTCTAGGTCGAAACATAAAACTGTAACGCCACTTTTCTTATCGTTTTCTTTCTCTTTTCTCATAGCTTTCTTTTCTGCTATATATCTTTCTACAGCTTTTCCTTCGGTGTCGCTTAGCCTGTTTTCCTCTTTCTTCAAATAGTAGGTGGCGCAGGTCTCACAAACACCCTTTTTACAAGCTTTTATTTGACTTGCTATGCATGTATCTATCTATGCATGTTTGTTGGGGTTAAATCTTGCAACTGAATTTTAAAGCAGTTATCCTCAACCAATTGATCTGAAATTTTGCATTCATGCTCAGTTTGGATGACAATGCATGGTTAGATAAGTGGCGTCATTTTACAAGATTTTATTTAACTTGCTATGTATGTATATTAGGGTGTTTATCATTCGGTTCCATTGGCTAATGTTTTAGCATTGGACCTAAAAAAATTCCTCCCAAAATTTCAGCTTCCTAGATTAAACCTGTGAACGGTGCAAACATAGTTTGTTTCCCATTTAATTAACACGGGAAAAAACGACGTTTTTACTCAAAAATTAATAGCTGGTAGAAAATTTTTTTAATAATAATTTCTGGAGGCAGCATTTATAGATAATTAAATTTTCTACAAAAAATGTTCTTAATACTAAGCCCGTGAATTCATTATTTTCAAAGATATGCTCGTTTAAACATTCTCTTAAATCGGATTTCATTCAATTGGATCGAAATCGCTTTCCTCGTGCTAATATATTCTTTACCTTTTTGGCATAGTTTTTATCGAATATTATTTTTCCATGTTTCTGGTTTACATAGTGTAAGTATTTTCGTTTCGTTTCTTGGATTATTCAGTTTACTTGGTTCGAAATTACTTTTCGTATGTATTTCGCGTTCTTCTTCTTCTTGTGGCTCATAAACTTCCATAAAGATTCTCTATTTTGTACTGTATTTTCAATTTCTAATTCAATGGGCTAGAAAATAAAACAGTTTGGGATTATTTTCATTTTTATTAGGTATTAGGTATAAGATTTTGTTACCTGCACCACATTATCTGTTTCAGTATGGATTTCTTGGACTATGCTTCGTGCGCTAACACATTGGCCTGGAAGTTCAGAAATTGCCATGATTTGTACTGATTCCAATAGCATATTTTCATTAATATAAATGTTTAATTCGTCAAGCTACAAATAAAAAAGGTGTACTGTTTTTGTTTCTATTATTGTTTTAGTTCATTTTATTACTAGTACTAGATTTGTTTCCTCATCGATTTCTTCGGTCTCCTAAATGCGCTTCATTACACTGCTCTGGAGGATTGGAAACGATGAACGTTTATTTCGCTCGAGACACAGTTAAAAGTTCACCATCTCCATTGGTGAGCTCACGAGCTAAAATGATGAAACTAATGTAACTCATGCTCTCAAATTTATAACGCACATATTAGTAATATTTTTTGGCAGTTAATACTTACCCATTTGTAACATTAATATTGTTCTATTCATGGTAGATTTTGGCAGCCAATAATTAATATAGGTACACACATTGATATGTCAATACACTTATTTTTAAGGTTATAAACTACATACTATAACACAAACAACCGTATTGCTATAACAACGTTGCAACTACCAAAGAATATACTATTTTAGGATAACAAAGTTATAAGTGTAGTTGATACAATCATGTGAAATAAAAATAACGTATATTGGCGGCAGATAGAACTCGGTGATTGTTCTAAATTATTCTACCGATGGTTAGATGTCGCTATATTCATTAAAATTCGACAGAAAATAGCAGTTAGAACTTCATTATACCAAAACGTAGAAATTGAGAAAAAGTGTAGTTAGAACCTTGTTATTGTAAGTGGACGCTATTGTATTACAGTAAAGCGTGCAAATGAAAAAAATGAAAAGTATAGCTATCAAATATAGACCGTTAAGTGAATCTAAGTTAAATGAAACTGTTTAACAATATTATACATATTTATTCACTATAAACACTATAAACACTATAAACACTATAAACACAGATAACTCATAAGTTTGGAGACCATCCAATTTACTATATAACAAACTAAGTTTTTTCTTCTTCTATTTATTTTTGTTTTTTATTTATCCTAATACAATAAACGTAATTCTTAATAGGCAAAATTGTAACATGAATAAAATGTCCACCTAAGAAAAGACGATTAATGTAAACTCCAGTAAAGCAAACTCTTTTAAGAGAAGGATATTTTTCACATTTTTTGGGTTGCTATGGTCAACTAATCAACTATGAAGCTTTTGATTGGTTAAAAATTGCAGGTGTGAAATTTTCATAGAAATATTTCTGAGTTTTATAAAATAAATCGTGATACAGTGACGTTTTTGTAATCGTTACTTGCTGACTAAACTAGCCAATCAATCTTACACAAACATCATCATAATAATTCAGTTAATAATGGATCAGCATTAACAATATCGTTTGCGATATTAAATCGCTAGTAAATGATTGTATTTTATAGTACAACCTGTTCGGTTTATGATCGAGTGGATATAGGAATATATAACTAATTAGATTAAACGAGAGTGATAACGTCAGGGCGGAAACCGACAATCGACTATTAAGTGGATTACAGCCAATACCGCCAATCCTACTATGTGAAGCATTTCTCATCCCATTGCAATGCTCCTTATTAAAGTTGCCCCTGAAGGCAACTGTTTTTTACATGCCTGGTTAGCGGTTTATTGTTCCTCTAGTGGTGAGCAGCAGTAGCAGTAGCACGTCCCCCCGATTTCGATTCGAGCCATTCTCGGTTTTCTGTACTATTACGCGTTCATGAAATCCTACGATGGTGTGACTGGATGAGCCCTCTTCGATCGATCCAGCCTTCCCAGGCCTAGAGCGGCTCTTACAAAATCCGACGGGTATTTGTTTCATCCACCCCCAATCTAATTGGTAACTACATTCCACTAACTTGTTCGGTAATATTTACTATATCAATGAGTGCTGCCTCTGTGCCCTACTCCTAGTCCGTCACTATGTTTGCCTTAACGTTTGGGAATTATAGCCGATTAACAACTAGGGGTCGAGCGGGGAGGAAGGAACTCGGCCAGAGTCTCAACTGCAACGTAGATCCCAGTAAATTGCTCATGGGGACTAATCAAATGACGCTAACACCGGATCAAATTGGTATACAATCGTTGATCGGCCCATCAGGAGCATTTTTACGGCAGCATTCATTAAAATATCATACTGCCGTTTATCATTACAATGAGACCATCAAATTATTATTATTGATTATTATTATCAAAAAGTGGCTTCTTCTAGTCGAATACCTGCTAAGGATCTGTGAATGTGTTTCTGTCGAGAAATTTATCATTTACAACAAAAGTGAGTTGTAAACCTTGGTAAAAGTAAAGTGGAAATATTCCTTAAGACCCGGTAATTCCTAAGGGCAATTAATTATTCAAAAATACCTTTTCTCTTCTCTGGAGATCCCCTCGTGGATGTGCTTGGCCTCCTAGGATCCTAGGCTGAAGCTTCGGCTTGGTGGTCCAGCTGAGCTGAGACGTAGCCTCTAAGGGTGATACCGAAAGGGTGGAATTCCAGTCTAACGTTCAGGAATAGGTAATAGTCGTCTGCTCTGCTCACCACAGGAATTGATTCTTGGTCATGAAGGTGTGGAAGAAAAATTTACCAGTATCAGGTTATACAAATTTGGACAAAAAATATATTTATAAATTCCCGCTTGAACCGGATATCAACAGTGAAATTTATACTAAAATGAATTTAAATAAAATAACTAGATTAATAGTTCTAAAATATAAGTTTTAAATATAAAAATTTTTTTAAAGTTAAATGTGAAGTAAATTTTGATTAAATTCCCAAAAATTGAGATTAGACTTTATCAAAGTAAAAATAATACAATTATCAACACAAGAATGTCGTATGCCAATTTTCACGATATGATTAAATAAAAAAATAAAAAATTGAAACAAATGCTGCTTTTTGCCGATGCTAAATATAAACAAATACCTATGGCTTACGTCGTCGAAGTAATATCTTTTAAAAAAAATGCTGCTTTTTGCCGATGCTAAATATAAACAAATACCTATGGCTTACGTCGTCGAGGTAATATCTTTTAAAAAAACTTAAAGTATGCGACCATTCGGTAAAACAGTAGCAGTGATTCAAAATCACCAGGTAATCCAAAATCGAACGATTCAAATTTAAATTAAATATATATTTAATTCAATAAAAAAATAAAGTGGTAATCATATACCAAAATAGAAAAAAATATATACGTGGCTCTTGTGCCCACAGCTCAGTCCAAGTAGTTGCTATTGTTTAAACCGTAAAATTTAATATGGCATTAACCTATTTTAAGGTTCTCACAAAGCCTTAATTACTTGGCCCAGCTGTAGAACATTTACACATATCTCTTAATAATAATAAAATATTGTTGACTATACCTGGTAACTTTGAATCACTGAACTACAACGCGGAAGATATATCTTCGAGAGCGTAAGGTCGACAGGCTAAAAACAAGCCGGCAGAAAAGGAAAAAGGAATTATTTTTGCGGATCCCGAGTATAAATGTGCTTGTAGCGGGACGGAAAGGTAGGGGTACGGTAGATGGTGAGTCGTAAATTTCTACAAGGTCACGCGGTTTTATTTCAAATATTTGAAATAGGAATTCAAACATTAGTCATAAAACGGAACGGAATTTATTTACGTTACAAAATATTAGCAACAGGGTGAAGGCTATGGTGCAGTTTCGGCGGTCCTCAAAAGACATTTACTATGATGAGCAGATGGTTGCCACTGTAAGCCAAGAAAAGCTGCTCCCTTCCAATAATAAAAATAAAACCAGTTTGATTTCGATGTTGACAGAAAAGTTTGAGGCAAGTAATTATATTGTTAGACATGCTGAAGATTATGCTGACATTTTGATAGTTAAACAGCGCTTGATGATTCATGTAAAAATACTACGGTTGTGGTTGGGGAAGATGTGGATCTTCTTATAATTTTAACTGCTCCTACACCTATTAATAAAGAAATTTTTCTCCTCAAACCAGACCAGAGGGAAGGTCCAACGAAAAATATATTCTTCAGGAAGCTTTGATCACCATAAAGATGTTCGAGATCACATATTGTTTCTGCACGCATTCTCTGGGTGTGACACTACATCTGCTTTGTTTAATAAAGGCAAGACTGCAGCTTTGAAAGTGATGAAAAAACGACAGGACTTGAAACTTGTAGCTGAAGTTTTCAGCAAGACTGGTCTTCTCCTGACATAGTTACTTCGAATGGGATAAACATTTTCCTCGCAATCTATAACACTCCAGTTAAAGAAGTTTCCATCGATAACTATCGGTATTCTTGCTTTATTAAAGCTGTGAGCAAAATAAAACCAGTGAAATTGGCTTAATTACCACCCTATCATGACGCAGCTCAACAGCATCTCTTTCGTGTTTATTTTCAAGTACAGAAATGATTGGGTAATGTATTGAATCCTAATGAGTGGGGGTGGAGATTAAAAGATACAGATATAGAAGATACAGATAAAGAAAAAGACTATGAAAGAAAACAAATAAACATTTCCTTGTACCTGGGGCATGAATGTCACTTACTAGACTTACTTCACTTATGGTCCTTAAATTTGGATTATGCATAGCTAGCTTTACGGTATTCTGGAAAATTTCTTTTAATAGAAACAAAATAATAATGAAATAATGGGCAATAACGATATCCACAAATAAATATTTATTCTGCAGTCTAGCAAGGCACGCTGAAATCTGACACAAAAAGAGTTGTATTGGAAGATAAAATAAGTATGTCAACAATCAACAATCAACAATCTCAACTCTTTTCTGGTTAGAATTTGACAAAAATGTAAGCACTGATTGATTTACTAATGCGTTCGCCTTCAAAATGTTTTAATTCAATTAAACATGTTGCATTTATTAATACGCGGCGACGGGCGAATTTCCCATAAAATAGACCCATTTCCGATCTCGCTCCCCCGTCACCATCCTAATTACCCTCAATAAAAACCGCAAACGCAATTTACCAAAGTCAGTTACCCAGCTGCTTCAGCGCTTTAACATTAATTTAACACGGATTCACTGAGGATGATAAAAAAATTAATTTGTGTACTCCATTCTGTAAGTAACCTGTCATTTTTAATGAAAATAAATAATGCAAACAATTCCCAACCGGTACCCGCGTCACTGCCTAAATCTGACCCTAGTCAAAGTAGTATCTAGATATATCAAATGGGAATGCTAATTATATATCTCCCTAGCTTAATTAGCGTATTTATTGATTGCGGGGAGGGAGAAACGTCGCCATTTTTTTAAAGTCTATATTTGTACTTAAATATTAGTACCTCATGGCATTTGAGAGATTTAATTTCGTCGGGATCCAGTGACATCGGCACCTTCGCCAAAACCTAAACGAAATGGGTCGCCTTGTCGGGATGCTGTGAAGTTAGTAGAATACCGACTACTTATTTCCCTTGAATATTTTATAAACCTTTTCAGGGTGATGTATAACAATAGGAAAGCAATAATAAAACTGACACACGATGAGCACGTTGCTCCTCCGTCTCATTGGATAGACGCTCGTGAATAAAACTGATCACTTCGTCTCATTGGATAGACGCTCGTGAAACAATCTGATACGGTGGGCACGTTGATTTTGCGTTTCATTGGAGAGACGATTGCGAATTAATCTGAGATAGTGGGCACGTCTTTCGATGTTTTCACTGTTTAATACTTTTTTATTATTAGCCCGCATTTTGGAGACTATTTTTATGCATTTCGCTAGTCTTTTTCAAAATTGCCTTGGATGTAGATATCCTAGTTTGAGATAGGCGTTTTTCCCTTTCTATATATATATATATATATATATATATATATATATATATATATATATATATATATATATATATATATATATATATATATATATATATATATATATATATATATATATATATATATATATATATATATATATATATATATATATATATATATATATATATATATATATATATATATATATATATATATATATATAGAAAATATATCATATGTGCTTATTATTATTACTTTATTATTAAATCTTATGCTCTTATCTTACTCTGGCTAAACTCATTACCTTATTCCACATGTAGCTTGCTTTATATCTGTAGCCGATTCTGGGCGTTACTATTGCAATACTAAAGATTAATAAACAAGATATATTTAATTTAAAACAGCTCTGTTTTATTTAATTTTTATATAGGTATAATAACAATGTATTATACAATTGATGTTGATATGCAAACATACTACACGTTAACTTGTGTAACTATTAAAGATATAGGCAACCCTCATTACACATGGCTGTTTTACTGGTTTTCTATACAACTTATCAAAAGTAATTGTTTTAAGATTTACAAATGGCGGATAAAAAAATTCTGTGATGCTTAAAATAAATATTATGGATTTAGTTAATATATGGAGCCCATATTTGTATGAAGTTTTATATGGTAAGTAATTATAGTCATATGTTGAATGTTTCGACGAACGAAACCAGCAAGTGGGGTTTTAGATATACATAGTGCTTAGTAATTACTGTATTATTTTTTAACGATAATTTGTCTATTTATTTTAAACTAGGAATGCTCCGTTATTCTGTGTTTTTAATTATTTTAGTTATTATTTCTCAATGCTAAAGCGTACTGTCTTTTCTGTTGTCACTGTAACATCGTCGCAGTTTATTAAAACGTAATATTTAATTAAACGGAACATTTTAATTTAGCCCTAATGCAAACTTTTAAACGATATTCTAGTACAAATACATTAACGTTTCCTCGTAAACTTAGATAAGACCCCTAAAGCGTTTATTTTAAAGTTTAATTACTTTTCTTGTTAGCAAATTCAAACGACTGCACTAATGTTTTACCTTAAAGACAGCATCGCGCATAGCAGTGAAATATTTTATTCAGTGAAACACGCTCTACGACTTGCTCGGTACTGGTGTTTTGCCGAGTGCCACCCGGTCTTGCGAGGATAGTTTTTGTTTACAGCCCCAGAGTGACCTCTTTTACGACCCTTGTAGTGTGGCACTGTCACTAATCCCTTCTGACAGTTATGACGCTCTACTAATGAACATATCTAGCAATTCTGTTTCATTTTGTATACAAATCAGTGCAACGCAAATGGGCTTTTCGTTTAAGGACGATTCCGTGACTTAATAAATCTGACAATACCCAGCAACATTTGAATAGTCCCCACCACTTTAATCAAGTGGGGTCTCCTAATCGTTATAAAATGTATCAATTTCATCTCTTTAAAGTTCTGTAATTAAATGATCGAAAATATAGTAATCTCTCTAGCTATTTGCAGCTATTCTGCTTTAAATGCGGAATCACTGAACTCATGTTTTTAGTTCTTCACAAGGTATGTATTATTTTCAATTAGAGATCAAATATTCAGCGATACTAATTGAAGGCAGCCCTGAATTTGTAAATATAGATTTTCTTTAACTATATCGATTACCCATTATTAGCCCCGTAGACAATTTTTTTATCCTCCTATTGAAAACGAAAAAATCGAAAAATAAAAAAATACTACCGTATAAATATTTTAGAGAACGCGGTTTCGCTGGACCAATCGTCTGTCCAGCGATTACCCACCGATGCTCAGTGGATCGTTTTGAATGGCGGATTATTATTATTTGCCTACCTTTCCAAACAACAAAATGGAAAATTGAAAAAAGATTCTCGGGCAAATAAAAAATAAGTAAAAACCTATTTCAAATAGATGAATGGTTTGCCCGGGATTCAGGTTGGGTAAAGAAAAATAAGCGAGGGGCAAACGAAATTCAGGCTGGACAAACGGAATATTCAGGATGGACAAACAATAATAAACTCTGAGAAAACAATATTCTAGCTGTCTAAATGAAAATAAAGGTTGGGCAAACAAAATTCAGGAATTACGAAATTCACGCTGTAAAAATAAAGTTCAGGCTGTTCAAACAAAAATAAACGCTGGGCAAACGAAGTTCCGATTGGAGAAATGTAATTCAAGTAGGGCAAACGAAAATAAAGCATAACAGCAGCGAAATTCATGTTGGGCATACGAAAATAAAGGTTGTAAAACGAGATTCAGGCTGAGCAAGCGAAATTCAGGATGAGCAAATGATAATACACTCTGAGCAAACAAAGTTGAGGCTGGGCAAATTACATTCAGGCGCGTCAAATGAAAATGAAGGTGGGCAAACGAAATTCAGGCTGAGCAAGCAAAATTGAGATAATAAAAACTCTGAGCAAACAAGGCTGGCCAAATGAAAATAAATTTTAGGCAAAGGAAATTCAGGGTGAGTAAACGATAATAAATGGTAAACGAAATTCAAATCAAAATTAAATTTATCTGCTCATCTTCAATTCCCTTGCCTAACGTGACTCATTCTTGTTGCAGATCTGCGGGGGAAACTTATTTTCCATTTTATAGTTTTGCTAACATTCGTCAAACGGATGTAACGCTCGGGCATAATTGGGTAATGCGGGGCAAATGAATTAATTGTCTATGGAAATTACGTTCTTTCTCATTTTCAATGCGGGAAAAATATTTTTCTTCATTTTTCGTTTTTTTTATTTGCCCACCTTTTGAAAGGTGGGCAAATAAATCGGTGTTTTTGGTAAGCTGGGCATGACTACCTTTTCTTAGAACTTGGACTGGTTTTTAAAGGAATTCTTTTAGGAATTCTAACTAATCTTTGGTCTACGATGGCGGCAAAATCGTTAAAGGCATCTTACCGCATGCAGTACAAATATTTTGGTATTCTAGCCCTATTTGATGAAAATATGGATTAGATGAAAACATAGTGGGGAATCGGGTTATTAAAATAGGATTTTTCCCAGGTTGTAACGGTATACATTAATCGATCTCTGATTATGGTTCGAATTATTTTCATCAATACTAAACCAGGTTAAACAACCATAACACAACATCCACTTACGTCTTGACTCTTGATATTTTTATAAAATATTTCTTTAAATTTATTTTATGTAAGTATTTTTATGTATTATTAATTTTAGGTTGGGTCATTTTTGCTATATACTGATCTAATATATCATACAACGTGAAATGTGTACTGCGGTTATATCAACTGACAGTAACTAACCTATTACATTCATATAATAGTTTGTTTGGAATCAATAAATGTATTTATAGTCTTCGAGCAAACATCATATCAAATTTCCCGACATACACTGCAACGCAAAATTAAAGAATATTCATTTTTGCTTTCTGTTATGCCTACATTACCCTAATTTCTCATCATCGTATTTTTGTTTATGCGTTTTTTTCTCAAAGAAGCATTAGAATTTGTGTATAGTGATGATGGTATTTTCATAGAGCCCCTGATTGTGAAGTATGGTCTTACAAATATTCGAGGAAGAAGATGGTGATTCATGATTGATAATTTGCCTGGCACTCAGCTAAGAGCTGGTGCTGAGCTGAAATTATCTGACGCCAACAGAATCGGTTGATGCTGCGAAATTCGGGAAAATGAAGATGTGGCCCCATTACCTAAGGATGTGTCCAAAGTCATCATGTCAGATGAGAATTTGGATCGCCCAATCTCGAATTAACGTGGCTTTCGTTAAAGTTCACATAATAATTATAAACACAAAACACTAATTGTTTTTTGATGCTAACTAAAAAGTTTTTTGTTGATACACTAGTCAATCTTTTAATAGGACCATCGAGCAAATACGTTTTTTATTTGAATCGCCCAGATCCAAAGGATTGATGTCATGATTACAGTTTTGAAGATCAATCGAAATAATATTGTTACGTTTTTACCGGGGCTCGATATTATATGGGATAATTAATTTCACTCACTCAACTTAAAAACTATTTATTTATTTTAACTAAGCACTAATTTATAATAAAACTATGTATAATATTTATTTCTATTCTTACACTACTTGGGTATATTTATAATGATTTATTTCCACTTTTAACTTTTCACTTAAACGCGTCGCACGGATATTTATTTATCACTGCCCTCACGATCGCCGGAATCAGCTTATATACCTGTTTTTATAGTTCTGGTCGCTTCGGGACCTTGCTATAAGTCTTACCGAAACCAAATCGATTCTTGCAGGTATAATTCTAGATGGCCCCAGTAT
>CAXKVY010010246.1:0-19260 GCA_964058915.1 Tetropium fuscum
TGTGAAATAAAAATAACGTATATTGGCGGCAGATAGAACTCGGTGATTGTTCTAAATTATTCTACCGATGGTTAGATGTCGCTATATTCATTAAAATTCGACAGAAAATAGCAGTTAGAACTTCATTATACCAAAACGTAGAAATTGAGAAAAAGTGTAGTTAGAACCTTGTTATTGTAAGTGGACGCTATTGTATTACAGTAAAGCGTGCAAATGAAAAAAATGAAAAGTATAGCTATCAAATATAGACCGTTAAGTGAATCTAAGTTAAATGAAACTGTTTAACAATATTATACATATTTATTCACTATAAACACTATAAACACTATAAACACTATAAACACAGATAACTCATAAGTTTGGAGACCATCCAATTTACTATATAACAAACTAAGTTTTTTCTTCTTCTATTTATTTTTGTTTTTTATTTATCCTAATACAATAAACGTAATTCTTAATAGGCAAAATTGTAACATGAATAAAATGTCCACCTAAGAAAAGACGATTAATGTAAACTCCAGTAAAGCAAACTCTTTTAAGAGAAGGATATTTTTCACATTTTTTGGGTTGCTATGGTCAACTAATCAACTATGAAGCTTTTGATTGGTTAAAAATTGCAGGTGTGAAATTTTCATAGAAATATTTCTGAGTTTTATAAAATAAATCGTGATACAGTGACGTTTTTGTAATCGTTACTTGCTGACTAAACTAGCCAATCAATCTTACACAAACATCATCATAATAATTCAGTTAATAATGGATCAGCATTAACAATATCGTTTGCGATATTAAATCGCTAGTAAATGATTGTATTTTATAGTACAACCTGTTCGGTTTATGATCGAGTGGATATAGGAATATATAACTAATTAGATTAAACGAGAGTGATAACGTCAGGGCGGAAACCGACAATCGACTATTAAGTGGATTACAGCCAATACCGCCAATCCTACTATGTGAAGCATTTCTCATCCCATTGCAATGCTCCTTATTAAAGTTGCCCCTGAAGGCAACTGTTTTTTACATGCCTGGTTAGCGGTTTATTGTTCCTCTAGTGGTGAGCAGCAGTAGCAGTAGCACGTCCCCCCGATTTCGATTCGAGCCATTCTCGGTTTTCTGTACTATTACGCGTTCATGAAATCCTACGATGGTGTGACTGGATGAGCCCTCTTCGATCGATCCAGCCTTCCCAGGCCTAGAGCGGCTCTTACAAAATCCGACGGGTATTTGTTTCATCCACCCCCAATCTAATTGGTAACTACATTCCACTAACTTGTTCGGTAATATTTACTATATCAATGAGTGCTGCCTCTGTGCCCTACTCCTAGTCCGTCACTATGTTTGCCTTAACGTTTGGGAATTATAGCCGATTAACAACTAGGGGTCGAGCGGGGAGGAAGGAACTCGGCCAGAGTCTCAACTGCAACGTAGATCCCAGTAAATTGCTCATGGGGACTAATCAAATGACGCTAACACCGGATCAAATTGGTATACAATCGTTGATCGGCCCATCAGGAGCATTTTTACGGCAGCATTCATTAAAATATCATACTGCCGTTTATCATTACAATGAGACCATCAAATTATTATTATTGATTATTATTATCAAAAAGTGGCTTCTTCTAGTCGAATACCTGCTAAGGATCTGTGAATGTGTTTCTGTCGAGAAATTTATCATTTACAACAAAAGTGAGTTGTAAACCTTGGTAAAAGTAAAGTGGAAATATTCCTTAAGACCCGGTAATTCCTAAGGGCAATTAATTATTCAAAAATACCTTTTCTCTTCTCTGGAGATCCCCTCGTGGATGTGCTTGGCCTCCTAGGATCCTAGGCTGAAGCTTCGGCTTGGTGGTCCAGCTGAGCTGAGACGTAGCCTCTAAGGGTGATACCGAAAGGGTGGAATTCCAGTCTAACGTTCAGGAATAGGTAATAGTCGTCTGCTCTGCTCACCACAGGAATTGATTC
The DNA here is from genome assembly GCA_964058915.1 of Tetropium fuscum. NCBI lineage: Eukaryota > Metazoa > Arthropoda > Insecta > Coleoptera > Cerambycidae > Tetropium > Tetropium fuscum. Next base: position 1,966 of record CAXKVY010010246.1, read on the forward strand.
TTGGTCATGAAGGTGTGGAAGAAAAATTTACCAGTATCAGGTTATACAAATTTGGACAAAAAATATATTTATAAATTCCCGCTTGAACCGGATATCAACAGTGAAATTTATACTAAAATGAATTTAAATAAAATAACTAGATTAATAGTTCTAAAATATAAGTTTTAAATATAAAAATTTTTTTAAAGTTAAATGTGAAGTAAATTTTGATTAAATTCCCAAAAATTGAGATTAGACTTTATCAAAGTAAAAATAATACAATTATCAACACAAGAATGTCGTATGCCAATTTTCACGATATGATTAAATAAAAAAATAAAAAATTGAAACAAATGCTGCTTTTTGCCGATGCTAAATATAAACAAATACCTATGGCTTACGTCGTCGAAGTAATATCTTTTAAAAAAAATGCTGCTTTTTGCCGATGCTAAATATAAACAAATACCTATGGCTTACGTCGTCGAGGTAATATCTTTTAAAAAAACTTAAAGTATGCGACCATTCGGTAAAACAGTAGCAGTGATTCAAAATCACCAGGTAATCCAAAATCGAACGATTCAAATTTAAATTAAATATATATTTAATTCAATAAAAAAATAAAGTGGTAATCATATACCAAAATAGAAAAAAATATATACGTGGCTCTTGTGCCCACAGCTCAGTCCAAGTAGTTGCTATTGTTTAAACCGTAAAATTTAATATGGCATTAACCTATTTTAAGGTTCTCACAAAGCCTTAATTACTTGGCCCAGCTGTAGAACATTTACACATATCTCTTAATAATAATAAAATATTGTTGACTATACCTGGTAACTTTGAATCACTGAACTACAACGCGGAAGATATATCTTCGAGAGCGTAAGGTCGACAGGCTAAAAACAAGCCGGCAGAAAAGGAAAAAGGAATTATTTTTGCGGATCCCGAGTATAAATGTGCTTGTAGCGGGACGGAAAGGTAGGGGTACGGTAGATGGTGAGTCGTAAATTTCTACAAGGTCACGCGGTTTTATTTCAAATATTTGAAATAGGAATTCAAACATTAGTCATAAAACGGAACGGAATTTATTTACGTTACAAAATATTAGCAACAGGGTGAAGGCTATGGTGCAGTTTCGGCGGTCCTCAAAAGACATTTACTATGATGAGCAGATGGTTGCCACTGTAAGCCAAGAAAAGCTGCTCCCTTCCAATAATAAAAATAAAACCAGTTTGATTTCGATGTTGACAGAAAAGTTTGAGGCAAGTAATTATATTGTTAGACATGCTGAAGATTATGCTGACATTTTGATAGTTAAACAGCGCTTGATGATTCATGTAAAAATACTACGGTTGTGGTTGGGGAAGATGTGGATCTTCTTATAATTTTAACTGCTCCTACACCTATTAATAAAGAAATTTTTCTCCTCAAACCAGACCAGAGGGAAGGTCCAACGAAAAATATATTCTTCAGGAAGCTTTGATCACCATAAAGATGTTCGAGATCACATATTGTTTCTGCACGCATTCTCTGGGTGTGACACTACATCTGCTTTGTTTAATAAAGGCAAGACTGCAGCTTTGAAAGTGATGAAAAAACGACAGGACTTGAAACTTGTAGCTGAAGTTTTCAGCAAGACTGGTCTTCTCCTGACATAGTTACTTCGAATGGGATAAACATTTTCCTCGCAATCTATAACACTCCAGTTAAAGAAGTTTCCATCGATAACTATCGGTATTCTTGCTTTATTAAAGCTGTGAGCAAAATAAAACCAGTGAAATTGGCTTAATTACCACCCTATCATGACGCAGCTCAACAGCATCTCTTTCGTGTTTATTTTCAAGTACAGAAATGATTGGGTAATGTATTGAATCCTAATGAGTGGGGGTGGAGATTAAAAGATACAGATATAGAAGATACAGATAAAGAAAAAGACTATGAAAGAAAACAAATAAACATTTCCTTGTACCTGGGGCATGAATGTCACTTACTAGACTTACTTCACTTATGGTCCTTAAATTTGGATTATGCATAGCTAGCTTTACGGTATTCTGGAAAATTTCTTTTAATAGAAACAAAATAATAATGAAATAATGGGCAATAACGATATCCACAAATAAATATTTATTCTGCAGTCTAGCAAGGCACGCTGAAATCTGACACAAAAAGAGTTGTATTGGAAGATAAAATAAGTATGTCAACAATCAACAATCAACAATCTCAACTCTTTTCTGGTTAGAATTTGACAAAAATGTAAGCACTGATTGATTTACTAATGCGTTCGCCTTCAAAATGTTTTAATTCAATTAAACATGTTGCATTTATTAATACGCGGCGACGGGCGAATTTCCCATAAAATAGACCCATTTCCGATCTCGCTCCCCCGTCACCATCCTAATTACCCTCAATAAAAACCGCAAACGCAATTTACCAAAGTCAGTTACCCAGCTGCTTCAGCGCTTTAACATTAATTTAACACGGATTCACTGAGGATGATAAAAAAATTAATTTGTGTACTCCATTCTGTAAGTAACCTGTCATTTTTAATGAAAATAAATAATGCAAACAATTCCCAACCGGTACCCGCGTCACTGCCTAAATCTGACCCTAGTCAAAGTAGTATCTAGATATATCAAATGGGAATGCTAATTATATATCTCCCTAGCTTAATTAGCGTATTTATTGATTGCGGGGAGGGAGAAACGTCGCCATTTTTTTAAAGTCTATATTTGTACTTAAATATTAGTACCTCATGGCATTTGAGAGATTTAATTTCGTCGGGATCCAGTGACATCGGCACCTTCGCCAAAACCTAAACGAAATGGGTCGCCTTGTCGGGATGCTGTGAAGTTAGTAGAATACCGACTACTTATTTCCCTTGAATATTTTATAAACCTTTTCAGGGTGATGTATAACAATAGGAAAGCAATAATAAAACTGACACACGATGAGCACGTTGCTCCTCCGTCTCATTGGATAGACGCTCGTGAATAAAACTGATCACTTCGTCTCATTGGATAGACGCTCGTGAAACAATCTGATACGGTGGGCACGTTGATTTTGCGTTTCATTGGAGAGACGATTGCGAATTAATCTGAGATAGTGGGCACGTCTTTCGATGTTTTCACTGTTTAATACTTTTTTATTATTAGCCCGCATTTTGGAGACTATTTTTATGCATTTCGCTAGTCTTTTTCAAAATTGCCTTGGATGTAGATATCCTAGTTTGAGATAGGCGTTTTTCCCTTTCTATATATATATATATATATATATATATATATATATATATATATATATATATATATATATATATATATATATATATATATATATATATATATATATATATATATATATATATATATATATATATATATATATATATATATATATATATATATATATATATATATATATATATATATATATATATATATATATATAGAAAATATATCATATGTGCTTATTATTATTACTTTATTATTAAATCTTATGCTCTTATCTTACTCTGGCTAAACTCATTACCTTATTCCACATGTAGCTTGCTTTATATCTGTAGCCGATTCTGGGCGTTACTATTGCAATACTAAAGATTAATAAACAAGATATATTTAATTTAAAACAGCTCTGTTTTATTTAATTTTTATATAGGTATAATAACAATGTATTATACAATTGATGTTGATATGCAAACATACTACACGTTAACTTGTGTAACTATTAAAGATATAGGCAACCCTCATTACACATGGCTGTTTTACTGGTTTTCTATACAACTTATCAAAAGTAATTGTTTTAAGATTTACAAATGGCGGATAAAAAAATTCTGTGATGCTTAAAATAAATATTATGGATTTAGTTAATATATGGAGCCCATATTTGTATGAAGTTTTATATGGTAAGTAATTATAGTCATATGTTGAATGTTTCGACGAACGAAACCAGCAAGTGGGGTTTTAGATATACATAGTGCTTAGTAATTACTGTATTATTTTTTAACGATAATTTGTCTATTTATTTTAAACTAGGAATGCTCCGTTATTCTGTGTTTTTAATTATTTTAGTTATTATTTCTCAATGCTAAAGCGTACTGTCTTTTCTGTTGTCACTGTAACATCGTCGCAGTTTATTAAAACGTAATATTTAATTAAACGGAACATTTTAATTTAGCCCTAATGCAAACTTTTAAACGATATTCTAGTACAAATACATTAACGTTTCCTCGTAAACTTAGATAAGACCCCTAAAGCGTTTATTTTAAAGTTTAATTACTTTTCTTGTTAGCAAATTCAAACGACTGCACTAATGTTTTACCTTAAAGACAGCATCGCGCATAGCAGTGAAATATTTTATTCAGTGAAACACGCTCTACGACTTGCTCGGTACTGGTGTTTTGCCGAGTGCCACCCGGTCTTGCGAGGATAGTTTTTGTTTACAGCCCCAGAGTGACCTCTTTTACGACCCTTGTAGTGTGGCACTGTCACTAATCCCTTCTGACAGTTATGACGCTCTACTAATGAACATATCTAGCAATTCTGTTTCATTTTGTATACAAATCAGTGCAACGCAAATGGGCTTTTCGTTTAAGGACGATTCCGTGACTTAATAAATCTGACAATACCCAGCAACATTTGAATAGTCCCCACCACTTTAATCAAGTGGGGTCTCCTAATCGTTATAAAATGTATCAATTTCATCTCTTTAAAGTTCTGTAATTAAATGATCGAAAATATAGTAATCTCTCTAGCTATTTGCAGCTATTCTGCTTTAAATGCGGAATCACTGAACTCATGTTTTTAGTTCTTCACAAGGTATGTATTATTTTCAATTAGAGATCAAATATTCAGCGATACTAATTGAAGGCAGCCCTGAATTTGTAAATATAGATTTTCTTTAACTATATCGATTACCCATTATTAGCCCCGTAGACAATTTTTTTATCCTCCTATTGAAAACGAAAAAATCGAAAAATAAAAAAATACTACCGTATAAATATTTTAGAGAACGCGGTTTCGCTGGACCAATCGTCTGTCCAGCGATTACCCACCGATGCTCAGTGGATCGTTTTGAATGGCGGATTATTATTATTTGCCTACCTTTCCAAACAACAAAATGGAAAATTGAAAAAAGATTCTCGGGCAAATAAAAAATAAGTAAAAACCTATTTCAAATAGATGAATGGTTTGCCCGGGATTCAGGTTGGGTAAAGAAAAATAAGCGAGGGGCAAACGAAATTCAGGCTGGACAAACGGAATATTCAGGATGGACAAACAATAATAAACTCTGAGAAAACAATATTCTAGCTGTCTAAATGAAAATAAAGGTTGGGCAAACAAAATTCAGGAATTACGAAATTCACGCTGTAAAAATAAAGTTCAGGCTGTTCAAACAAAAATAAACGCTGGGCAAACGAAGTTCCGATTGGAGAAATGTAATTCAAGTAGGGCAAACGAAAATAAAGCATAACAGCAGCGAAATTCATGTTGGGCATACGAAAATAAAGGTTGTAAAACGAGATTCAGGCTGAGCAAGCGAAATTCAGGATGAGCAAATGATAATACACTCTGAGCAAACAAAGTTGAGGCTGGGCAAATTACATTCAGGCGCGTCAAATGAAAATGAAGGTGGGCAAACGAAATTCAGGCTGAGCAAGCAAAATTGAGATAATAAAAACTCTGAGCAAACAAGGCTGGCCAAATGAAAATAAATTTTAGGCAAAGGAAATTCAGGGTGAGTAAACGATAATAAATGGTAAACGAAATTCAAATCAAAATTAAATTTATCTGCTCATCTTCAATTCCCTTGCCTAACGTGACTCATTCTTGTTGCAGATCTGCGGGGGAAACTTATTTTCCATTTTATAGTTTTGCTAACATTCGTCAAACGGATGTAACGCTCGGGCATAATTGGGTAATGCGGGGCAAATGAATTAATTGTCTATGGAAATTACGTTCTTTCTCATTTTCAATGCGGGAAAAATATTTTTCTTCATTTTTCGTTTTTTTTATTTGCCCACCTTTTGAAAGGTGGGCAAATAAATCGGTGTTTTTGGTAAGCTGGGCATGACTACCTTTTCTTAGAACTTGGACTGGTTTTTAAAGGAATTCTTTTAGGAATTCTAACTAATCTTTGGTCTACGATGGCGGCAAAATCGTTAAAGGCATCTTACCGCATGCAGTACAAATATTTTGGTATTCTAGCCCTATTTGATGAAAATATGGATTAGATGAAAACATAGTGGGGAATCGGGTTATTAAAATAGGATTTTTCCCAGGTTGTAACGGTATACATTAATCGATCTCTGATTATGGTTCGAATTATTTTCATCAATACTAAACCAGGTTAAACAACCATAACACAACATCCACTTACGTCTTGACTCTTGATATTTTTATAAAATATTTCTTTAAATTTATTTTATGTAAGTATTTTTATGTATTATTAATTTTAGGTTGGGTCATTTTTGCTATATACTGATCTAATATATCATACAACGTGAAATGTGTACTGCGGTTATATCAACTGACAGTAACTAACCTATTACATTCATATAATAGTTTGTTTGGAATCAATAAATGTATTTATAGTCTTCGAGCAAACATCATATCAAATTTCCCGACATACACTGCAACGCAAAATTAAAGAATATTCATTTTTGCTTTCTGTTATGCCTACATTACCCTAATTTCTCATCATCGTATTTTTGTTTATGCGTTTTTTTCTCAAAGAAGCATTAGAATTTGTGTATAGTGATGATGGTATTTTCATAGAGCCCCTGATTGTGAAGTATGGTCTTACAAATATTCGAGGAAGAAGATGGTGATTCATGATTGATAATTTGCCTGGCACTCAGCTAAGAGCTGGTGCTGAGCTGAAATTATCTGACGCCAACAGAATCGGTTGATGCTGCGAAATTCGGGAAAATGAAGATGTGGCCCCATTACCTAAGGATGTGTCCAAAGTCATCATGTCAGATGAGAATTTGGATCGCCCAATCTCGAATTAACGTGGCTTTCGTTAAAGTTCACATAATAATTATAAACACAAAACACTAATTGTTTTTTGATGCTAACTAAAAAGTTTTTTGTTGATACACTAGTCAATCTTTTAATAGGACCATCGAGCAAATACGTTTTTTATTTGAATCGCCCAGATCCAAAGGATTGATGTCATGATTACAGTTTTGAAGATCAATCGAAATAATATTGTTACGTTTTTACCGGGGCTCGATATTATATGGGATAATTAATTTCACTCACTCAACTTAAAAACTATTTATTTATTTTAACTAAGCACTAATTTATAATAAAACTATGTATAATATTTATTTCTATTCTTACACTACTTGGGTATATTTATAATGATTTATTTCCACTTTTAACTTTTCACTTAAACGCGTCGCACGGATATTTATTTATCACTGCCCTCACGATCGCCGGAATCAGCTTATATACCTGTTTTTATAGTTCTGGTCGCTTCGGGACCTTGCTATAAGTCTTACCGAAACCAAATCGATTCTTGCAGGTATAATTCTAGATGGCCCCAGTATCCCTGCCGCAGGTAGGCCACTGTTTACGTAAGCGTGCTCCCTTCGAGCCTATTTTTAGATATCCAGTGGTGGCGTATTTGTAGGCCATAATCGTTACAATATTGTCCTTTTAAAAAAATCTATGGTGTTTCTCATCGATGAGCACAGGAATGCCAGCTATACCTATAAGTTTCCGATGAACTCCTTTATGATGAGATCGATTATTTGGTGACTCCTATTCCAAATAAAAATCGAAGACGTTGCGCTACTGAGGACTGCAATCCTCACATTAGAACCATGTGTCAGAAGGCGAAAATTAATATCCCTTAATTTTGCGTGGCAGTGTATTTTATCACATATCTCCCTAATGAAATGTTTTCAATATCCAGTAGAATGTAACGTAATAATTTGTATTTCATTTGTTCAGCACACAAAATACATAATTCAATGTTCTACTAACCACTATAATATAAAATTGAAACTAAGCTTTATGGTATTTCAGTAGATTTAAAGCAGAATATATCGAAATATATTTTTTATTGCTTCTGTTTGACGAGCCTCGGCTCTTATAACTCTTAACTCGTATTCGGCAGAGGAGCTCATAAATATATTTTACTTCGGCGAAAAAACAGGCAATCCAAACAGCAATATAATTTATGATCGGTTTTTATAGAACGCAGTTTTAAATTGTTTTATGTAACTTGATAACCTGTTTTACAGGGGGTTAATAGATATACCCTCTTATACTATCAAGTCAATAAATAATAGTTTGCCTTAACAAAGATATTGCCTTCTACTTCGACATATGATAGATACTACTAACGCTTTCCTTTTTCAACTGATTTATCTTTCTTGTACAATAAAATTGATGTATTGTACTTGTCCTTACTTATTATGTATTCTATTCATGTATACAACTTTTTGAGAGTTTCCTATAATGAGAATGATAGTTGAAATCAGAATTTGATAATCTAACAAAGAAACATGATCGATTAAAAATATTAAATTGACCTGTTTTGAATAAATTATTAAATTACCTAAAACTCTGAATAAATTATACTTCCACTATTCCCAACTTTTGGCGCACATTGTATATATTTTCTTTTCAGTAAAACAGCAAGAGGTCGCGGAATATTGGACATAGAAACTTGAACAGGTCTTAATTATGATGCTGGGCCCCGTATTCTCAGATAAAGGTGTATATTTAAGATAATCTCTTCTGTCGCTTATTCTCTCCTAATCTCATTGCAAGATCTTATTGTTATTCTGACTTAATTATAACGTAGAAACACCTCACCTCAATTGAACTAAAGCACAAGCTCATTAATGAAAAGCAGGCCATGACAAGCACCCTTCATCCTTTCCTCATACAGCCTTCCCTCATATATCATAGCCCGAACTCTCGTGAGACACTGCATAATTTTGATTGAAATCACGAGAGAGGGTTCTTTGCATACTGCTGCAAAAAATAATATATTTTACGTATTCCGATTTTTTGTTAATATGCGAAGATATTTCACAATATAATATGATTCTGCTTAAGAGGAGGACGTCTAAGAATCCGATGTTGGCAACAATGGAAAAGTTGAATTTTCGATACTCACAAATTCACAAATACTACTGTTAATAGTTTTGTAGTAGTTTTAGACTAAATGGTGTCTACTACTAGATTTTTATTCCAATAGATGGCGCCTGACAAATTTGTAGTATGTTTAATTCAAATAGATATAACATCATTTAGTCTAAAACTAGTACCAAACTATACATAATAGTATCCATGATATGACATATATTTCGTTTCGATAATATACGAGTATTTCACAGAATATTAGAAAATCAACATTTCCATTGTTGCCAACATTCTTAGAAGTCCTCCCCTTAAGAGTACCGTGTGTACACCTACTACAGTTTTGCGGTTTTATAAATAGCACGAAAACTAATTTATATCATTAAAAACTAATTACATTAAAACATTTTTAAATATGGGAATCTTATTCTTTTTTTAGCTTACAAATATTTATAATTTTATTTAGCTTAAAATTGAGTTTAAATTTTTCTTGAAAGCTTTCCAACAATTGTGTGTTATTTCTATAAATATACGTGCAAAAAGTAATCCACATATATCAATTTTAAAATTTATCTTTGTAAAATAAGATTTGCCTGGAACGTGCCAGCGGTTATCGTGGCATCGGGGAAAAATATAAGATCGGCAACAACGCTTTCCAAAGTTCGTATCAACCCTGAGTGGCGAGCGGTAAATTGGAGTACCTACCTACACTTTTTACTGTTTAAAAGTTAAATAAATGGTGATAGAATGTAAAACAATTTTCTAGAATGAATTATAGAGTACTCTTTAAATTTAGCTAATTAAAAATTCAAATATGCGGCGAAATAGTAATAATTCAATAATTATTAACTTATTTTCCCAAGTTTTGAATTAACATAAAAACCCTGATGATTGTCAAACTAAAAGTCTTACATTTTTTTTACTCGTTGGAGCTATTCTTGAAAGGCTTTAGAAAAGATCCCCGTTGGAAAAATTCGAAAATTTTGATTTTTCACTTTGTCATTAAAAGGAAAAAAAATTGAAAGAAAGTGACACACAGAAATACGAAAATACTTATAATTATATAAAAAATCGAAAACATTTTTTTCGCATTACATCCGGTACATGGTAGCATTGAAAAAATTATAACGCAACATGGAAATAAATTTGTTTGTAACAAATCGCTTAAAATAAACAAATAACATAAACAAAAAATTTTTTTTCAGATATGGAAGAGCAATAGATTGACTTACAAAGAAATCACTTCTTTGTAAATCTTATCTTACCTTAATATTACTACTAATTACTAATTACTACCAATATTAAGCAGAAAAATAGAATTGTTACTTAACAAATGCGCTTTTAAGCATAAACATTTTTTTAAGAATCGATTTTTTTCTTAAAAACCACTATATTTATTGATGATTAGAATACAAATAAAAATATTTGCATTATCATATAAACAAAGCATTTGTAAAATAGGAGTAAAAAATTATAAAAAATATCATTTTTATGTAGCTTTCAATAATGAAAAGACGATTTAATCAGAGTAGTTCTAATTTTTTTTTCATTACTTTATTTACGTTTTCCATTTTTAATAATGCCTTTGATTGTTAATAACGCAGTGGAAAATCAAAATTTTTCCTGATGCTACACCTGAGTTTGCGTCCTCGGGGAATTGCCACTCGGGAGGTGGTGGGATGTAAACTCTGCATCGGGAAATAGGGCCATTGTTGTAAGTGCTATCGAAAAAAAGTTCAAATAAAATATGTAGAGAATAAAAATTCGCATAATAATTTGGGTCCTATTAATTTTTTGTTAGGGACCAATAGTTTTTGACCAATAGATTTTTTTTGTAATATGCATCAGGCATTTGCAGTTAGAAAACATTGCTCATTGCTGAAAAGTCTGGAGTCTTGAAGTCTCCATTCAGTTTGTGGTGTGAGTGATGCCACTATGTCAACCATTTCAGTATATGAAGATCTTGATATCGGTAAATACCCCAAATTGCATCCATTTTTGAAAAAGAAAAATGACGCTTACAAGCCAAAGAAATCCAGTGTTTTCAGAAGGGAAGAATTGCAAAAGTTTTTTTGAAAAAGCTGATGATATACTCATACTTACTCATGAAGGTAGTTGGTGCATGTCGACTCATAGAACTTTTAGTCATGAAAACGACCGATGTACGAATAATCAATAACATTGCAGTCATAAAAATGCCGGTTTCAAAAAATTGGATGTCAACAAATAAGGCAAATTATGTAATTTGCCTATCGGTGTCCAATTTAGAGAATGTCGATAGGGGTAATATTGTCAATAAACAAAAAATCATTTTTCAAGTTTTTTTTAATAATGTAAATATTTGCACAAACTGTTCAATTACTATTAATATAAATTAAATAAGTTAAATAACATGTGTTAGATTTAGTTGGATTACTCTTGATTTTATTAAGAAGCTCGTAATTTTCTAGAAGCAAATGATACCTAATTTTTTCTTATGTCCCGTCGTTAACTTACATTATGTGTAGGTAAATTTAACCTACGTCAATCAAAGCAATGACATAATAAGCCTGTTAATGTTAAGAGAGTAGAAAAAAGAAGTTTTGTCATGGGATATTGTAACAGCTATGTCATATTCTCTATAGTTCCATGGCATATTTTCAGTCCTGAAAACCAAGGTATTTAAACAACTAAAGCACTGACTGCATTTCCCGCATCCATTCACTAAAGTGTGTCCATTAATATACTTAACAAAGTTTGTGAAGTAAATTATATTAGCCGAGCGAGATAATAGCGTGCAAACACTATTCACAAGCACTGATATTTAACTACGTTTTCATTTCGCTCTGGCACTCTATAGAAAGTTTCTCCTGCAAAAGTTCACATACATAAAATCCACGTAAATAATACCTAGTGCATCGTGCATTTGTAAATCTGCTAAAAATGGTAAATGATTACGTTCCGCAAAAGCAGGAACATTTGAAAGGATTTATTTTGCGTGTGGTGATTCCCTATAAAGTAGTTATTGCGAATAACTGATTGTAATGCATTTCACTTTGCATAACATTAAGTGAAAGCATGACCAAAGACAAATTTTGATATATATGAAAGGCATTCCGTCATATGGAATGCATGGTATGGATTATTTATAATAAATCAGTAAATAAGTATTCTTAATAATACATATATTAATAACTAAATTTGTTGCAGTATTATTGTGCCTACTATTCGATACCATTAGAGATTTGCCAAGAAATATAAACTGATCAACAAAATAAACGTTACACTGCCAAATTTGCTCTGATTTTGGAACAGAATAAATCTGGATTGCCGCCGCCTATTTAGTTTCTGTTTGAAGTGTTAGCTAGTACAATGTTTTGTCTGTCGGTCCTTGTTTGTACCAAGGATATATGTTTCATATAAAGTTTCTACAGGGCGGAAAATAAAACAGTGCTAAATTTCTGAAATTTCGGCATCGTCCCATTTCAACAAAAATTTTTTTTTCTGGATTTCAACATGAATGTCATAAATTAGAACCTCATATCTCGAAAAGGTTTTTGCGATTTTCGTTGATTTGCCTTATTTACATAGTGTCCGCAAAAACATCCATTTTTGGCCTTGAATTGATAACTTTTTTACTCGTGAACCGACTCTCAAAATCCAGTCCTCATGTTGAAGCTAAAACTGCAGTTAATAAAGCACGATAATAATAAAGTGTTCAGATTATACAATTTGTTCGAAAGCAAGTTGTATTTAATTGAAGTCTCTCAGAATACTTTTGTGAGTTATGCAGATTTGGTTCAACTTTGATGCAACCCTGTATATTGAAACTTTGCCTGGAGTCGATTATCTTTATCGTGCTTTATTAAGTGCAGTTTTAGCTTCAACATGAGGCCTGGATTTTGAGAGTCGGTTCACGAGTAAAAAAGTTATCAATGCAAGGCCAAAAATGAAAGTGAGCGTCTTGAGGCAAGAGGATGCAAATGCCAGCGTCTAGCGTATTTATAACCTCGCGTCACCCTACCATTCGTCCTTTAACAATTTTAAGCCACTAAAGGTGGTAGAAATATATATTTCTAAGTAAGACGACGCAATTTCGAAGAAATTCATATGTAGGTATATACACTATATTTCATTACATAAAAAAACAACTTAGTTACAGCAAATACTAAAACTCAGATGGGTAGCAGTTAAATCTTCGGCCTTTGGCAATCTTAGGTCACGAAATGTGGTAGACATGTATTTTTTAAAGATAATTCACTGCCATTAGAAAAAATATATGACTAACATGATTTGTTGCAGTAGGCGGCCGTGATAATTAGGCGGCCATGCTTTTGCAAACCGAGCCATGAAATGAAACGGAGACAATTGTCAAACATTTCATGTGAGCATTTGCATTAAAAAAATTGATAAAATAGAGTACTTTGAAAAGTACAATTTATGTAAATATTGCAGAGTTCAGTAGCGTGTAAATATACCATCCTAATTTAAAATATTGTATATTTATTATTTAACAAGATTGTGAAAAGGAAGTGTTAGAGTCGAATGGCGTATTTTAGAAAATCCAAGAAAGTTTGCTGCAGATGACAAGTACAAGTAAACACGGCTGTATGCCCAGAAGAAATTTGAACAAAATAGTTTCAAAGCATTACATATACGTCTCAAAACACAGACATCAAATTAATTTGTCACCTTCCTACTCACCATTAACAAGGATGCGTTAGAATAATTCAAGGAACATTTAAATTTTGTTGTGTATGTAAACCCAATGTTTCAAATATGATTTGTTAATGCACAATTAAACAAATAGTGCAATTTGTGTTTTATGTTAAATTTAACTTTTTTATAAATAAAATATTAATTCCAAGAAATGTCGTATTATTGACAAGTGCATTATTTAGTGGTTGTAAAGAAAATAAGATGGCACACACATTGCGTGATTGCTAATTTGCTTGGAACTCTATTTTCTCAAATACTTTGTCCGTGTAATTTGTTGTAATCTATAACGTGTTCTTAACTATCCGTTTTTATAGTTTTTGATGTCTATGTTGGTTAGGATGCTTTGGAGGATATTGTGGGTTCTATTCTAGTTGTTATTATGTTAGTTAACAAAAAATTAAGCGGGCTGTTTAAGCGTTGGTACATTTTCTTATCCTACGTTAGTTTTAGTTTTAATATGTGGCATCTTTTATATTAGTTATTTTATTATTATTACGGTTTTGTTGGATCTTTTCTGTTCAGTTCTTTTCTGTTTTATTGTTGTGGTTTTAAATAAGATGGCACTACGTATGTCATATATATGTTCACCTTCTCATGCAACTGTCAAAAAAATTCCACTTACATCTCACATCGCCCCGAAAAATATTCCGGATATTTTTTTAGTTGCCATGGCAACGAGTCAAAATAAAGGCATCTTATTGGTTTGTTGTGAAAGTAGAGGTCTTGCAATTTTCAAATATATATTGTCTATATCAGGCATGGGCAACAATTTTCCGTGGGTGGGCAAATCTAAAAATATCGTCACGTCCAAAAAAAAAGATAATAAAAGTATTAGCATTTAGAAAAAAAATAGAAGGTACAGATATGTGTATTGAATGTCGTGCACGAGAAAATGGTTGTAACAACAGTCTATTTTTTTAAAACGATTGACTGTTCTTTACAAGTCCTGTTTTACAATTTAACAAGTTCCGTTTTAATCAACACAATATTATTATTATTGTTACGATACTAAATTTATTGAAAAATGTATAACGAATTATATACGCTCTTGTAGATACCGAGTACAATTTCAGTTTATTTAAATTTCACAAACATATTTTTTCTGGTAGATGACTCGCAAACAAATTATGGCTGAAAAAACACAGGGATTTCGGAGCGTGGACAAAGGCCTTTTATAATTCATTGTGAAATTCGTTTGACCCTATTAATATTTAAAAAACAGACCACTCGAGTATTAAAAGCAACAATTTTAATTAATTTAGAAAATTTACATTTAGATTATGATACCGTCCCTTAGAATTTCCTCGGGATCATCTTAGGCGGGAGTTACCATGGAGACTGTGGTTATACACCGGAACTCATGGTAAACCGAGTTCCGCATGGGAAATCATTCCCAGAGTATATTAGAAAAACGCAGTCTTTTAGAGCGTCCTCTGTGGCATCTTCTGCGTATGATTAAAATTCTATTATATAGGTAATTCGGTATCAGAGCGGTCCCTGTGGAGGAGGTTCGAGATTTTAATTAAACTATTTCCAATTTTTATTGATTATACGAATGCATACTTAAAATATAACTGAATGAATATATTGCTGTATAATAAACCTTTTAACTTAAACGGTTTTATTTTAAATCATCAGGTGTACGAAAAACTACAAAATAATTAGTACACAAACCGGGACTTTCCTGAGATTCTGACGTTTGGTAAAAAATTCGCCATTATAATGCATACATGACTTAAAAATATTTTGGATTAGAGTACAAAAGTTCGAAGTTTCTACTTGACATCTTTACGTAAGATCCTGTAGTGGCTGACAGACGTTTGAAAAGGGACTGAGGATTAAAAAAAGTAATGAAAGAACTTCGATGTGTACTGTTCAAATGTCTACCTACAGATTTATCTAAAGTGAACTTGCTTAATATCCCTCAATATACTTCAGACAAAGCTATGTCTACTTTTGATACGTATTATTGATATATAATCTTATTACTCTACGTTAATTGCAATTTATATTTCTTATTTTGTCGGGAGGCAATGAACATTGTTGGCATTCATTTTCTCAGTCAATTTAAAAGTTACTTGTAATGGTTCTAACCAGACCTCACCAGTCTAGCTTCAGTCTACCTCACCAGTCTAGACGTTCACTATGGAGCTAAAATAATATAGAGATCAATGGTTCCTAATCTTTCAGAGCCTCTACAAGAAAAAAATCCATAGCCAACTCTCCCATAATAGTTATCAGAAATATTAAAATATTGAAAAGAGAAACATGTTCATTGTATTATTCCAATCGTTATCAAATAAGAAAAATTTGACCTCGACAATTATTCCTAATTATATCGTTTAACCAAGTACTGAGCTTCACAATTTCTTTGGCGTTTTTAGCATTTTGTCGTCTTTGCGTCGATTTTTAAAGCCTCTCCACTCGCATTTAATGTCTTCCAAAAATATTCCTACAAATTTAAAACTGAATCAGATTATCAAATCAGATTACTGATTTGAAAATTTACCAGGATGCATGTTTACTGATGCAACAGTAAACAAGAATAAGACAAAATGTCAGTGACAGAAGGCTCTGTCACTTCTTCGACACTAATTGTTATAAGTGTCCTAGCTGAGTGACCCGCTGAGATCGCCATGTGCATTCGACGATGACACGCGTTCGGTTAAATGGTTTGCTGTCGAACAATAGAAATACCCCATCGGTCTTAACTTGACCATAAATATGTAGGTTTACGTAACACATTAACTTACAAACAATATTTAAATAAAATCAGGGACGGATGTAACTCAGGATGATATTCCTTACGCTATACGATCAATATTTTTACGGGGTAGCTTACAGGTAGTATTTTCTTAAACCATAGACAGTGTAAAGTAGATCACATTTGGTTGGGCTTTTACCCATCTAAACCTCTAAAAGGGAATGAAGTCCCCTCTTTATAAAACACCCTGTCCTCCAACGAGGACTAGAGCCGAAATCCTTTTCAAAAATTATTCACTTTCCAGCAGGTTTTCGCATAGAGCGGAAAATTAGTCAAAATTGTTTTATTAAAATCCTGTGCACATTATATTTGTTTGTAAATTCGCGTAACCTATTGGGTTTTAGCTAATCAAGTGTCAAAATTATAAGTTTTGCTTTTGTAAATAACTTTGTTGCTCCTAACTAATTTTGTTAAAGTTTAAATATATTTTGCTGCCATGTTATTTGAATTACTCTCTTAATTAATTAAATCCCGCAATATATCATAACCAGCACGCGAAGCTAAGTGGTTAAATGAAGTGTCCAACAAAGGATTAATAAACTCAGATTACCTAGATCGGACGAAATTACAGTACATGACGTAAGTGAATATTACACTTTTAGACATTTTTTAGACTTTTTTTTAGTCCTTTAGACATAAGACAGAAACTGAAGTTAACTGTATGAAAGTATTCAGAATTCAAAATTATATTATGTGATAATCAAAGTTTAATAGTTTAAAGTGAAAGTAAATAAATCAAATATTGTGAATTAATCTGATTGG
>CAXKVY010010247.1:0-22117 GCA_964058915.1 Tetropium fuscum
ATCCACGTCGCAACCGGACTTGTCATTGCTGCATTTCCGATCGTGGGTCACCCATCCAACAACTACACAACTAGTTTTGTTGTTGCGTTTCCGACTCAGTCTAAGCAATTTCATGAATATTTCGGCAGGCACTACTATTAGACCGGGAGGTAGTGTCAGATTTTCAAACGTGATTTTATCCTGTATGCCTTTTGAAGGGTATTATCATATGCATATTCTGATGATAAAAAATGATAAATTAAAGAATCATCCTGGGGACTTCATATATTGTCTTCATATATTAACTTCATATATTATCTTCATTTATTATCTTCACAATATATTATTTTCATATATCACTTCTGAAAATATGTCACCAGCTCCCGGTCTATATACACATTCACAAACAAAGCCGGAAGAAAAGTTGCTCGTAACCCTTTCGGAGACTCTGGACAGACGGCGCCCATGATACTACAAATTGTAGTTCAGAGCCACTCACCTAAAAGTCAAATCTACAAGGAGAAGGTAGGAGTACAGTTGTGAAATTAAAATACACGTAAATTTTCATAATTGACATGAGTTTTATATTTCCTTCCCACGATTGCTCTACTCGCTGAAAAGCGAGCTAAATTTTTATATTATTTAACACTCAGTATAAGGGACCATGCAATATATTGCGTTCAGTAAATACCTATCTTCTGATATTAGTTTTCAATCATACCAGTAGTCGTACTAATCTTAATAAGAAAACGTATGAATAAATAAATTAAATTAGTTTTTTGTAAATTTCTTGAATGTGGCCAAATATTTTGCATGGAGCTGAAGAGATTACTAATGGCTCAGCGATATGTGAGGTAATGTTGCCAAAGAAATGGTAATAGGCAAAGTTTAGATGGTTAGGTATCTACTTGTGGAAAGTTTATGCTACCAAATCTATTACTATAAATTATAATAGCGTCGCGCGTCGGTTTGAGTTTAAACGATTGTCATCTATTATCCAGATGTCATTTCACTGTTGAAATCGTCGGGGGCAAATGTTAGATTATGGGCGCACAGATCGAGGGCATAATCAATAATTTCCTTTCAGTAGATACAGAAATCTATCCTTTGAGTATTTTGGATATGTTGGATATCAGTAATTCGATGTCCAATGTAGCTTCAGACTAATATATTGGTTTTATTTTTATGGCTATCAAAGAGTTGGGATAAATATCTGTTATTAAAATTATAGTAACAATGTACGTTATTGGTTCCACAAGATTCAAAGTTGACAGCTAACATCTGGCAACTGTCACATTTGTGATTTTCCTAACAAATCTTTAGAAAATGTTCTTAAGTGTTAACATTTCGAAAAATGTCACTAAGAAATTATGTATTGCTCCCGTAACTAACTGATCAGCATACATATAAAACGCTTCAAAGCAGTATAAAGTTTACCATTGCAATGCATAATGTGCTAATAATATTCGTACATGTCTTTGGTTTTGAAGATTATTGATATTCTTAATCGAAGACAAGTAATGTTTGGACTATTTTCCAATGCCAAAAAAAAAAGTCCAAAATCAAAAGTGTTTTTATTCAACTTTATTACGTTAGTAAGTACAAAAATGGTTTTATTACAATGGGCGAGGTGCAAAGTACTGAATCAAGGTAATATTCTGAAATAGGTAGATGCATTATGATAACTAATATGTATATATACATTTGTTGGCTTTATATTGTTTTTGAATGGCCTGTAATATTTTTTTCTTATTTGAACTCCCTTTTAAAAATTGCCAAATTTACCGCAGGGGATTCTTGACGTCACACATCCAAAACAAGTTAGCTGTAATTACAGATTATGTTGCCTACAGTGGGAAGCCGGTCCAAAGTCGGTCGGTGCCGCCACGTCCTCTATAGTTCGACGAACGACGGCTTTGACGTTAGTGAGAGTGTGGTTATGTTATTCTGTAATCTAATCGTGTATTTATATTTCGCCGTGGTTTTGTGTTTTTGTTAAAAAATTTAACCAAATTACGTTCAGGCAACTTCTGACAACTTGCCAGTGGTCAACGTCGCGATGCTGCATTTTATAGCTGAGTATGGAGCGATGCTGAGTTTTATATAGACAATTTAGACTTTTTTAGTACAGAAATTCGAAATAAAAAAGCTGAGGGGTAATATATTATTAGAACTACTTTTGTTACACTGTGAATTTATAACACTACATTTATAGATTAACCAGAGAAGAGTTTGGGGATGATGCAGTGGGGTATGTTCAGTTAAAACGAGAAAACTAAGTATGTTGGGTTAAAGCAAATATTACGCCTGAACACAGAGTTCGTAGCAGTGCTTGTTCTGTTCAAGTTTCAATCAATGAAGAAGAGCAGAAGATAACTACTGAGTATCAAGGCTGTGCTGCTTCAGAAGGTATTTTTGTATTTTTCAAAACATGTTTTATAGTCGATTATTTTTGTTTATTTGTTATATTATGGCATACCTATTCAAAAAAAATATATTTATATATATACCTATTATATAATACATTATTATATTATTTTATATTATTATCATTTTTAGGCGGCTGTAAGCACTCGATAGCATTCTTATATTTATTACATAGAAGAAATGACGAACCTAGCATTACATCAACATAGTGCTACTGGAAAAAAGCACCACTAGCTAAACTAGGCACTACAATAAAATTATTAAAATGCTCCGACTTCAGAAAAGGTGCATTGTAACAGTAGACTAACCAATTATCAGCGTCTTCTTTAAATTAAAAAAATGTACATCACATTTTAGGAATAAGATCTTTTTATATATATATATAGGTATTACCTCAAAATGATATTCGCGGCAATAAATAGATGATTTAGAAAACACCCGGCCAACAGCCTTAAATCATGCTAACCGTACATCTGTCTTCTTTGGAAATGTTATAAATACTTTTTGAGAATTCGCTGATTGTTTTTACAAGCAGGTATAAAGCATTTTTTTATATATGTTGCCATTCGAAACAAAAATTTAAAGATATAAATAATAATTAAAGAAGGAAGTGAAATACTAACCTCACTAAACAGATGTTCCAACAAACGCACTATAAGTAAACTTGCAAGATTTCACAAGGTTTTTCACAATAAAGTCAGTATTATATTCGAATTATAATGTTCCTAAAGGACAATCACTACACCAACCAAAAATTAAACCAGCCAAGCTCAAACCAAATGTAAAGATGTTCTGTGACGTAAACAAACACAAAACGAATAAATTCCAGCATCGCTGCTACCAACATAATACAGATTTACTTCGAGGATTGATGCCGCCGCACTTTAGTTCAGTAGTTGGCCACTTTTAATGAGGGCATCCTAAATTGAAATCTTTAATTATTTCTCGTAAATTAGGCACAATTTTGAAATAACAAAAACAGGGAATAAGTTATTTAATGCGCTCATTCATTTTAAGTGTTTTAAAAAAATAAAGCACCTCGCCCATTTGGCTATCTTATAATGCGTATTTTTTTTTGGAAATTGGATAATAATCCAGACAGTACCATTTTTTCGATTAAGAATATCAATAATCTTTAAAACCAACGACACCTTTTAACGATTATTATAATTTAATACAAATTATTTTTTAATACGCACTATAAGTAAACTTGCAAGATTTCCCAAGGTTTTTCACAATAAAGTCAGTATTATATTCGAATTATAATGTTCCTAAAGGACAATCACTACACCAACCAAAAATTAAACCAGCCAAGCTCAAACCAAATGTAAAGATGTTCTGTGACGTAAACAAACACAAAACGAATAAATTCCAGCATCACTGCTACCAACATTATACAGATTTACTTCGAGGATTGATGCCGCCGCACTTTAGTTCAGTAGTTGGCCACTTTTAATGAGGGCATCCTAAATTGAAATCTTTAATTATTTCTCGTAAATTAGGCACAATTTTGAAATAACAAAAACAGGGAATAAGTTATTTAATGCGCTCATTCATTTTAAGTGTTTTAAAAAAATAAAGCACCTCGCCCATTTGGCTATCTTATAATGCGTATTTTTTTTTGGAAATTGGATAATAATCCAGACAGTACCATTTTTTCGATTAAGAATATCAATAATCTTTAAAACCAACGACACCTTTTAACGATTATTATAATTTAATACAAATTATTTTTTAATACGCACTATAAGTAAACTTGCAAGATTTCCCAAGGTTTTTCACAATAAAGTCAGTATTATATTCGAATTATAATGTTCTCAAAGGACAATCACTACACCAACCAAAAATTAAACCAGCCAAGCTCAAACCAAATGTAAAGATGTTCTGTGACGTAAACAAACACAAAACGAATAAATTCCAGCATCACTGATACCAACATAATACAGATTTACTTCGAGGATTGATGCCGCCGCACTTTAGTTCAGTAGTTGGCCACTTTTAATGAGGGCATCCTAAATTGAAATCTTCAATTATTTCTTATAAATTAGGCACAATTTTGAAATAACAAAAACGGGGAATAAGTTATTTAATGCGCTCATTCATTTTAAGTGTTTTAAAAAAATAAAGCACCTCACCGCATCTTATAAAGCGTATTTTTTTTTTGAAATTGGATAATAATCCAGACAGTACCATTTTTTCGATTAAGAATATCAATAATCTTTAAATACAACAAATTATTTTTTATTACAAATTATTAAATTTCTTAGAGAAACAATTACAAACGTGGCTACCGTTTAGTGCCGTAGTCAGAACTTTTAGCGTTATATATTTGTAGGGAAGGAAGTCTAATATCTCAAACAAAACAATACTTCCTTTGTTACACACCTTATTCGTGAAACAACAGCCTCTCTTCATCCAATGACATTATCATTATTTATTAATTTTAAAATTGCACTACAGATATTATTTAAAAGCTATCACAATATACATTTATAACCTTTGCATATTTATATTCACTTTATATGTGTTATTCACCCCCCATATATCCATTTTGAACTAGGTCGATGACCATATGACAAGGGACTTTGCGCGGTGGCTATAAGATCAGTTTAATCTCACACCCCGGTTTTAGATATGTTATTATTTACAATATTTATAAATTAGACATTGTTTAATACGTTAGACAATTCGTGATGTGACATGAGGAAGATATTTATATAATCTTTTTAATTTTATGACGATTTTTAATTTAGTTTTTAATAAAACAAAATGTAAAAAATCACCGTGTGGCCTTTGAGAGCACATGTCTGAAGCTCTGTCTTTATTTTGCATAGGCTTGCATTCTCCGCACATCGTGCCATGTATATGTATATGACTTCACCTTCCATAGCAACCCACTGATGAGGGGCAATTACCTAGAAACAACATTGTATGCAGTTATGCAGTTACAACATTGTATGCTCAGTGCCGTTATATTATGTCTAGACGAAAATATAGAATTTCTTCTATTCGACTATTATACTCTTAGGTCTAATATCAATCGCCTATATCTAATCTTGAAAATATTGATAGTTAAGGTTGCCGACGTAAGCGACATTGGTGAATCTATTTGTCCGCTGCATGTTTTTTGTCTAAGTGACATAAGTAGCAAAAAGTAG
Source organism: Tetropium fuscum (assembly GCA_964058915.1). Taxonomy (NCBI): domain Eukaryota; kingdom Metazoa; phylum Arthropoda; class Insecta; order Coleoptera; family Cerambycidae; genus Tetropium; species Tetropium fuscum. The sequence goes on from CAXKVY010010247.1 coordinate 5,565, forward strand.
CATATCGCGTTTTTCTTTATTAGAAAACAATATAAACTGAATCCAATTAAGTCCTGTCAATATCAAGTGTAATATTCAGTAGATTTGGGATGCCAAAAGCTCCTCAAAAATGAAATTAAAAAGTAAAGGTCCGTATATTTAAGGAAATAAAGTTGTTTAAATTTCCTTTTTAAGAAATTATTCAGATTTAAAACGTACAATATTGCCTGCACATAACTAACTTTCTATATTTTATAGTTTCTGAGATTACAATATTAATGCATCGAATTTGTAACACTCTGTATATAATTTACGTATATAAGCAGATGTGTTTACTTATTAAATAATAAATAATAAAATAAACATGCAGTAGGGATAGGATCGTAATATATTTTATTTATGTAATTAATGAAACAAATATTAATAAAGTCAACGACAACAGCGTTCTATTAAAGAAAACATATATTGCTTCTTGTATTATTGCAATTTCTAATTTCTGTAGGCCAATATGCTTTCATTATCATATTGGAGGGATTCAGTAACAGCCCTATAACTTTTGAAAGTTATTTGATTGTCTATCTCCCACAATGATCATAGTAATAATTATGGGTGACCTAAATATAATGAATAACCCTGGGATAAACGGGGATCCTTTTAGTATCCGGAACTTATATTTTTAAGAATTAGTAAATATTTTTGGCCCAAAAGAGGGATGATAAATAGTTTACCGGATTTTAAACGTTCTTTTTTAAAGAATTTAGTTGTTTCATAAAAAATATAGGTACATTTTTCACTTCCAGATATTCCCACTGTCCGTCCAAGCACGGTGGCGAAATATGTATTTTTTTATAACCTAAACTATTTATATATACATGGTGCCACAATTTATCTTTTCTGTAAGATACTTATGATATATTATTGGCATTTTCAACGATATAGGTCGGTTTGTATCGTTATAGCAGCCAGTCGTTTCAAAGATTTTTTTTTTCTATATAGTCATATTTATAACTTAATATAAATATTGCCTATAACTAAAAACTAAAGTAACAGAGTTGTATCTTTATTATTTATCAATCAAAAAGATTTCTCCTTTATTTTGTGTTGCTACATAACAATAGTACTTACAAACAATACTGTCCTTTTAAAAGGTCAGTTGTATAATAGCATATATTTATAATAGCATCAGATGCTGTAAAGAAAAGGAAACCTAACTGAATAAGCTGTTGGAAGAAGCAGACCACATGGACGATTATGCAAGATTACGAGATGCTACGTCAGAAGGCTGAATGTTCGTAAAAATAATCGCTCTCCTTTGGATCTTTTCTATCATTTTTTTATGACGAATTTTATTTGGCAAATGATTAACTAATTACACGAACCTGTATGCTGTACAACATAACAGAACTGGTAATATATCTGTATATGAAATAAAATGGTTTTCTGGAGTACTTAAATTATAGTGGCTACAACAAGCACTGTTTCAAGTAGATCATTATACTAGGAAAATAGTTCTGGTGCAAATCATAAAATCGTACACAAAATTGTTTCAATTTTGTTATTTGAAATCTGCATTTAAATGATAATAATAATCTCAACTTGCTAACAAGTTTTAAAAAATTGGACTATTATTAGAACACCAGAACCGAAAATTTATTCATTACATTACAGCCCCTTATCACCGCCCCTTAAAAAAACAGTGATTATCGAAAAAAACTATTGACAACACAAAAAAAAATTTATAAAAAAGTATTTTAAAGTTTTTATACAAAAAAAAATGTACTTTTCTAAAAAAAGATATTTCGGGAGTATCTGGGTTAAATTGCGAAATAAAAAAGATACCTACATTAGAATAAATTTAACATCATTTTGGGAATCAGAATGAAACTATTAGACAACTAATAAATGTAGGTTAATAAAATTCGGTTTCAATAAAAAATATTTATCAGGCTTTAGGGACCATTGGTTGGAACCATTAGGTGTACGAAACATTGATAAAAACATTAACAAGAGGAATATTTTAGACATGTCAAGCAATGAAAAATAAAGACATTAGTAGAATGTCTTTTTATGCGTCGAATGATATGATCCCGTGCAATTTGTGCATTTAATATCATAATTTGGTAAAGGTTTTAACTAATACTAATTATTAGCACAGCTAAATCATAGACCACTATAGATTTTAACATTTACTTGGTGAAGGTCCAGGATCCAAAAATATATCTAAATTATGTTTAGTAGTTTCACGCAGTTTTATAGTATAATCAGTAAGGATGTTAATTTTTCTAAATAAATTATTCGATATCTCTTGGACGTTATCAGAAATCGCGGGTTTAATGAAATTACTCTTCTGTTTTTTAACAGTCTTCAAGATCATCTCTTACTTTCCCTGTTGTGTTAGTTTTCTGGTCAATTGTTTTCTTCAATTTAAAATTTTTAGCTTTTGCAATTTTTTACAATGGTTTGGTCTCTTGATTTTCAGTATTCCTCTTTCTTTTGTTCTTTTATTTGTTTATCCTTCTATTATATCTTTTGTAGTCTTTATTTATTATGTTCTTATTTTTCTATTTCTTTGCGATTTTTCTCCATCTTCTTTTTGCTTTAATTCTCTCCAAACCGTTCCAACGATAATGAAGGTTGTTATATATGTTTCTCTTAATGGTGTATTTGATGTTATCAATATTTCTTTAAACATTTCCATGCAATTTTTCTTAGATGTTTTGGTTTTATTCTTTGTCTCAATTTCACCAAAACTACTAACTGTATCTAGATCCCTTAGAAACGTTATCATATAAATGTTATAATTTCAGCAATGTTATCAATGTTATAATAAATTGATAATTGAATTCCTTTAAATCGACACCGAGTTTCAACCCCTGTGCCGTGACTCATCCTTTATATACCATTTGAGTTATAAAATAAAATGCTTATATACTAATCTCAGTCAGTGAATGAATATGGGGAAATTGAGCGGGAAAAACCGCAATTAATATATTTTTATATAATTGTGCTAACCAAGCTTTCAGAGAAAGATATGCTGACTAACTTATATTTGAAAATTGTTTGCTGGACTAGCGAAATTAAATTAAATATTCTCCCCCTCTTTAATATACATCATATTTTTGGCCAATTAACAGCGTCTTAAATTATAAGAAAGTAGATTCGTCCAATTCCAGGCATTTCTATGCTGAATGGTGGAAATTACGATTGAATGATTGAAACACCTTTATATATTTTGCACAATCCAGATTTTTTGTGCCCACGCCGCGCGGCGTATGGATGTGTTAAATTAAGTTTACTGATTACTACCTAAGTCTATCACGCCGGTGAGTAATTTGCTAACGATAAGTTTAATTATTAATATAATACATATTTTTATAGCGCTACTTTTTTCTTCAATAATTATTGCTTCAAGCCGATCACTCACGCATTTTCTAATTCACTATTTTGTTAGAAAACATAGCAGGATGGGGCAACACCCTACAGTGCAACGATAGTTTGAATAACCGACATGGTTAATCTATGGACCTAATGTTTCAATCAGATGGCCACGAAGATCACCTGATATTCATTATTGGGCACTTGAAAAGTGAACTTTGCGTCCCTCCCGTTGCTACAATAGAGGAACTACGATGATAATTCATTATTGGGCACTTGAAAAGTGAACTTTGCGTCCCTCCCGTTGCTACAATAGAGGAACTACGAAATAGAATAGAAGCTTTTGTTGCTAGAATTCAAAGGTAGTAGTAGTTGGTGTACATACCCAGTATATGGAAAATTTATTTAAATATTTTGTTCTTCAGTTCAGTCGATTAAGTGCGAAGTAGTTTGGAAGATTGTGTTTTCACGATTTACATAATAAACATAAAAAAAAACAACTCATTGCTTTACATTTCCACACATTTAATTCTAATTTATTTGTTCTGCACCCAATTGCAATATTTATTTATAAGCTGACTTTGAGTACGTTCACAAACCTCTGCTGTGTTAATAGTGTGATGTAATTTTAAGTCATCTGCGAATAGTAGGTAGTTACTATCGATAACATCAGTAACATAATTAATTAATAAATATCAAAAATAATAATGATCCCAGGTTGGATCCTTTTACCTTTTAAAAGCCTTATAAACTAAAATCCATATAAATTCACTTGACCTTGTTCATAAATTGCATTTGCAATATATTGTGTGAATATAACTAAATTTATTATTGTTGAACGGTTTTTCATAAACCCATGTTGGAAGTTGCAAGGGTGTTTGTAGCATTTCATTACATAGAGAAATAAGCAAATAGACGAATAAGAAGGCAGACACACTTACCAGTGCAATATCTGGACATACATACGGAAACGAACCACTATACATACGGAAACGAACCACTTAGAAGTTGTACAAGTTCTTTCAGCTTTATTGAGGATCTTCAGAGCAGTATACGATTTATTTCATTGATCATTTATACTTGAGTTTAAAATATTAATACTCCAACACTTGCAGTGACGTTATGACATTAGTTTTTGACGGAACTCAAATTCTTAGAATACACAAACCTAGCCTACTATTTATATTTGTTCTATTTGAACATATTATATATAAAAGCATTAGGCATACAGTTATCCATAAGATGTTAAACTTTAAAATGCATAAAATATTGTTGAACCTATTGAAAAACAACTACTTTTTCCAACTATATGTGGGAAAATATTGAATTACATATACAATAGAGTTCTGAAGCATTCAAAGAGGGAGTGATATATATATATATATATATATATATATATATATATATATATATATATATATATATATATATATATATATATATATATATATATATATATATATATATATATATATATATATATATATATATATATATATATATATATATATATATATATATATATATATATATATATTTTGTGAAAAGTAATCTTGGGTTTTTGGGTTTGTAGCATTTCATTACATAGAAATAAGCAACTAGACGAATAAGAAAGAAAACACACTTACCAGTACTATATCTGGACACACATACGGAAATGAATCACTATGCATATGAAAACGAACCACTTAGAAGTTGTACAAGTTCTTTCACCTTTCTTGAGGATCTTCAGAGCAGTATACGATTTATTTCATTGATCATTCATACTTGAATTTAAATTACCAATACACCAACACTTGCAGTGACGTTTTATGACATTAGTTTTTGACGGAACTCATTCTTAGAATACACAAACCTAGTCTACTATTTATATTTGTTCTATTTGAACATATTATATATAAAAGCATTAGGCATACAGTTATCCAGAAGATGTTAAACTTTAAAATGCATAAAATCTTGTTGAACCTATTGAAAAACAACTACTTTTTCCAACTATATGCGGGAAAATATTGAATTATATATACAATAGAGTTCTGAAGCATTCAAAGAGGGAGTGATACAGAAATTGCTTGCTTAGTCAAAACTAAAATCATTTGTTGGTTGTATGTATTAATTGTTTCTTCGAAAATTCTCGAAAAAAATCCAATTTTCACCCTGGATATATTTATTTTCGACACAAATTTGGTTATGACCTGTCGTCATTTTATGTTCGAATTTCTGGAGAACATCTAGTACCTCCTCCTCAGTGAACTCATTAATATTTGAATTAGGGATATTGTTATATAATATGCTATAATGTTAGAATTAGGAGCACTCGAAGAGTAATCTGAGAAACCATTTATTATCATCGGTGGCGTATCAAATATTAAGTTGTCTTGAACTTACCCGGTATTATAGTATTGCCCTTTTTATTTATATATAATTCCAGAAGTATTAAGGGTCACTATTTAATGTATGGTAAACATTAACAAAATATTCTCTATATGCCATCTGGACGCAAAGGACATCAGTGGAACGTACAATTTCGTGAGAATACGTGAGAATAAAATGTAAATAACAACTCAAAGTTAGTAAACTTAATATGTGACATGTTTAAAATAGTAATTCATAGTAAAATTAAAAAAAGTATTAATAATAAAACAAGGTGATTGGTTGATATGTAACTACAATTTGTAGGAAACATTGGCAACTACAGATAACAATGTACAAGGAGCTGAAAAAGGGCACTCAAAGCGGTCGCCACGATTGTTATTTCTCTGAAGAACATTAAGTAATTATTTGATAATATCCATGTTAATGATTATAAATTGTACACGATAGTATTACACGTATTTCCATGTTATTTTGCAAAGAAAATTAGTTAATTTAAGTGACAGTGGGGTATTCAAATCATAGTAGATATTATAGGCATTATCTTAGATATCTCTACAGCAGATTTCGTCATATCCTCTATAAGGATTTTAACCAGTACATAACCAACAAGTGAGTAAAAAGCCATCGAAGTTCCAGTAGTTCTACGTGGTATCGTTCCTGATTTTGCCGAAAGAGTGGTTCTTGAAGCAGATCTCACAACGAGGAACCCATTGCAGTTTTATCACAGCAGCAAAAATTGAGGTAGTATTTTGTGCTCAAGTGTTTACAAATGGAATAACTTTGTAAGAAGGTAATAACCAACCCCAACTTTTATTTATCATATTTGTTATAACGTATAACAATTCTGCTTCCTTCTCTCTCTCTCTATATATATATATATATATATATATATATATATATATATATATATATATATATATATATATATATATATATATATATATATATATATATATATGTATATATATATATATATATATATATATATATATATATATATATATATATATATATATATATATATATTTTGTGAAAAGTAATCTTGGGTTTGTAGCATTTCATTACATAGAGAAATAAGCAAATAGACGAATAAGAAGGAAGACACACTTACCAGTGCTATATCTGGACATACATACATATAAATATTCATGAGCTTACATTGAAATATTAAACGTGCATAATACTAATTTGAATACTCTAGCCTATTATGAACTCCCTTTGAGGTACGATATCTACATTCTAATTCAGCTCTAATTTAATTTAATAAATAAGAAAACCAAAAGTATTTTCGTATATATAATGTAATGTAATATATATAGATATAGCTCAGAAATCAGCCAAAGCTCCATAGTATTATATGAATATAGTGCTTAAGCATTACACTATAGTACAATTATTTAAAATGAATTTATTATTAAAATTTGTTGAAACACTTTGAAATTCAAATGACATAATTTGTTCTATATCCTGATAGCATATTTCTGTTATTCAGGATGCAGAATTTCTACGCATTTCAGTATAATCAAATAATCTTGGAAGCAAAGGATTTTGTAATGGCGTGCATATTTCTAATGCATTTCCTCTGTTTAATAAAAACGAATCGAGCAATTTGTACAAAGATAGAGGATAGTGGAATATTCACATGTATGTCGACCACACAAGTTTATCTAAAGTACGAATCTTACATGCAAATAGCACAAACAGGATGAAATTTAATTTACCCCGCTTTGCGAAGATATTAAATTCTGTTCACTTACCGTTTAAAACGTGCACGATGAGCGTCTTGGGGTTTGCATTGGAGGGATTGCATGTATATTTGCCAGAATCCGAGTCCCTTGCCCTTTGAATCAGCAAATAGCTGACAGTATTGTCTCCCTTTTCCGTGATAACGCTTACACCACCCCTTGGCGAGTCATAGTTGATTTCCTGGAAATTAGAGAAAATTTAATGAGGCGCGAGCAAATCAGATGCTTGGCCTTTAGTAAGTGTTTTATATACAAAGGGAAATGAAATCTTGTTAAATACTTTTGGAAATACTACAGGTTTATTTAATAATCGTCATAAAATAATTTCGTGTTTATACACTAGACGGTTCTTTTTTTTATAACATATGCTACTTGGGCCTGATCCTTACAAAAATCACGTTATACACATTGTACTGCTTTGACTGAAAAGTATTTATTCCTAAGTAGAAAGTATTTATTATTTAAGAAAAGTATTTATTATTTAAGATATTATTAGTATCTATCAACGGTCTTTGAAACAGTTTGTCTTTGAACCACACTTGAACGTTCAACGAGCTGACGGTAGATTTTTCTATTAGATACATTCATTGCGCCTGTTTGTAAAACATAATCAGCACTAAAGAATGCCCGACATCCGCAGTAAAGAACGAGAAATAATCAGTAATGCAATATATTGCTGTACCATTTTTTAAATATGTGGAGTGACAGATAGACGACAAATTAACAGACAGCAAAAGTTGTGCAGTATTTGTGGCATAATTTTGTATCTACAAAAAATAATATTTTTCTAATTTAATTCTTTCACTCAAATAATCTGACACAATTGGCAGTAGTTTTTACACTTAGGTATATACAAACGAACATCCACTACCACCCAAGAATGATTCCTTTTTCCAGTACAAATTTAATAGAAATTTATTTCCTATGTATCATTATATCAAAATTGGATAAAATTTTGTATACAACTCGTGAACTGAACCATTAGTTACTCACTCGAAGAACTTAGTGGTCTAAGTTCGCTGACGCTGGTGGACCTAATTGTTCTTCTCGCCAAAGTAAATGGTTTATTCACTTCCATAAATAAATATTGTTCTACTTCTAAATATGTGTTAATCCAAACCTTACTTTCAGAAACAAAATAATAGGAGATTTCATGTGTGGAACAATGTACAGAGCCGTATTAAGTGACATCGTAATTATGTTTATTTTTGTTAATTTTTTTTGTAACATTATTTCATGTACGTATTATCCTTTAAATCAAAAACAATAATTGATGAAATGATATAAATGCTAAATATACAAAGAGATATGTACTCTTTGTGAATTCCATTAAGAATGGGCTCACCTATAGAACGTCTATATTGTATTTGTTATTATTATTAATAGTTTAATTTAGTATTGTAATTAATATTATTCACATACGCAAAGCTTTTCCCCATAATTTCACTTGAATTTCAATGATATGAAATTTTCACATATTTTATAAAATAATGTTTAAAAAACATTTCTTAGTGTCAACGACTGGCAACATTGGTAATTGGTACCACTGAACATACTTTGACAGAATAATATAGAGACATGTCAGTTACTTTGCTTTAAAGCCGATACGTCCATCAACTACAGTCCCATACTAGATACATATTCCAGGGACCGTTGCGGTAATAATTTTTGATGCAAAAACCATCAAGTTTGAGTTTTTTCTCTCCAAATATTCATCTCATAAAAATTAATGAAATACATAATTACCATTGAGTGAATGAGAATAGCAGAACTAACAAAATATACCCTTAATATGGTTACAAAATTAATAATAAACTAAATATCGTTCTGTCAAGTAGGTATCACTTACCTACTTGACAGAACTGTGTCAGAAAATTTCTGATAAGTTGAAATGGCGACAAAAAATTTCTCAAAATTTATTTAATTTAATGTCCCTGCATATCATGGAAATGATAGACTACTTTTAATTATTCTTTATACTAGGGCAAAAAAGTATTTGGTTATAAATTTATCAAACCCTTAAAACCCTTAAATAAATTTTAGATTTTCTAGAAGTCTAACCGAGAATCATTTGGGAACTGTAACGGATGTTTCTATAATACCTAGTAATTAAGTCCTAGCCAAATTTGTACTTGCACTATTCATACATTTTACATACATTATTCATACGCATTAATTAGTAAATTAATGGAATAGCACTTTTAAAAATTTTGTGAAATGTGTTTGGTAATCATAGCAACGGTATCATAGCAACCAGACTTATTGCCCGTACTATTTGACTTGAAATATTGAATAATGCGCTGTACAATTTGGAGAATCACCAATCACAATCGATGATTGTACAAAGGTAATATCGAACATTTGCGGTAAACAGATTTGCTTAATATATATTTGAATATATATATATATATATATATATATATATATATATATATATATATATATATATATATATATATATATATATATATATATATATATATATATATATATATATATAGATATGTATATATATATATATATATATATATATATATATATATATATATATATATATATATATATATATATATATATAGATATGTATATATATATATATATATATATATATATATATATATATATATATATATATATATATATATATATATATATATATATATATATATAGATATGTATATATATATATATATATATATATATATATATATATATATATATATATATATATATATATATATATATATATATATATATATAGATATGTATATATATATATATATATATATATATATATATATATATATATATATATATATATATATATATATATAATAAGCTGTGTGTAACGTAAACAGTGGCGGCTTTAGGGGGGGGGCGCAGGGGGCGCACGCCCCCCCACCCCAAAGGACATGGTAGATTTCAGATTACTACTATTATGTACTTTAATATGAAAATATATTGGGTGTGTATTATTTTTTTTTTGTCCACATTCTCCGCAACATATAAAACCTACGAATAGTTTTATATATATATATATATATATTATATATATATATAATATATATATATATATATATATATATATATATATAGATATGTATATATATATATATATATATATATATATATATATATATATATATATATATATATATATATATATATATATATATATATATAGATATGTATATATATATATATATATATATATATATATATATATATATATATATATATATATATATATATATATATATATATATATATATATATATAGATATGTATATATATATATATATATATATATATATATATATATATATATATATATATATATATATATATATATATATATATATATAATAAGCTGTGTGTAACGTAAACAGTGGCGGCTTTAGGGGGGGGGGCGCAGGGGGCGCACGCCCCCCCACCCCAAAGGACATGGTAGATTTCAGATTACTACTATTATGTACTTTAATATGAAAATATATTGGGTGTGTATTATTTTTTTTTTGTCCACATTCTCCGCAACATATAAAACCTACGAATAGTTTTATATGTTTGGCTATCCAAATATTTTTTTTTGCATTATTCATATCCACCATGCGCTGCGCACCGTTTTATGTTTTATATCCTGTGCTATTCCATTGCACCACCGCGGGGCGTCGCCCTCAGCTACATGCCACTGTTATGCATTACGCATTATGCACTATCCTAAACGATTGTTCCTTATTTATTGTGAATTATTACTTTTTATATTATCACTTTTTTAAAGGACCTAAATAACTGCTATATGTACCTACTTGCATTCTGACGGCTTTTCTTTTTTTCCGGATTTTTTTTATTTGTAATGTTTAGAAAAATATATTAATACACATTTTATTTTATTTCAATTAACTTATTCGTAATATATAATATAGTTTTTTTTCTATTTGAATGTATGGAAAGTATGGAGTTCCAAAACTTTTTCTTGTGAAAGTCGGTATTTTGGTATAAATGAATTTTTCATTGAAATTCTGAAATGCTAGGAAAACGTGTGACCTTGAAAAATTTCCAAATTTTCTCCTGCGGCGCTATTAGGGTCTCACGGGGTAGATCTAATATCCTGGTAGTAATGCTCGGACCCCGACCCATAATGAAATCCTGGCTATTGTCACGTCACTGTATAATTACCTACTCAAAGAAACCTTCCGCTTTTCAATTTTTCAAATGTGGCAACCCTACTTGCGCCCCCCCCCCAAGACTAAATCCTAAAGCCGCCACTGAACGTAGATACCCCTTACTCTATGGTAAACTTCTACTGTCCCTTTTAACATAATGTATTAATTTTACACTTTTTCACACCATCTGTCATTACTAGCTCTCTACTCAACTACAAATCATTTTCTTTTTGTGTCTGATGAGTATAACAATAGGGAACGTAATCTCCTTTACGACTACTAAGAGAACCCAGAGACATGTAATTGCAGACTACGAACTAATGTGGAAATGAACTGAAGCGATATAAGGGATGAAGAGTGGAATAATTATCATTTGACGTCTTAATCTTACCAACTAAGTTAGAGGTTGCATTAAAGCTTACGCATTCCTTATATCAATATGTGGGACTTCATAAGGGTTGTTATACAAACACAGCGCATGAAATATTACATATACCCATATAGACCAGTCAAATTAGAATTTAATGAGGAATTATTTTCCAGTAAGCTGGAAATCGTTCTAATACCTTCATTTAATCCTAAATGCGTGTAGGGATATCTGAATTAGCACCATCACAGGACGGAACATAAATTTTGGGAGCCAAGTAACCGAGAAGTTTTTGCACTTTTTTTTAGGTTTTTGCTAAATTCGTCAAACAAAGACATCTAAAACCTCAAATTAGGTATAGCAAAAATCAAAAATTAGAGACCGGGAAAATTTCTCATTTCGGTTCAAAATTAAATGTTGAGACTTTCCAAGACCACATAATATCTTTGAAACAGATACTCCTATGGAAAAAAAAACCGTAGAATAAACGTTAAATCCGTTACGTTAAATAAAAGTTAACCAAAAGTTATAACGATAAATGACCCACGGCAAGTCGTACTGGAAGATTGTTTTGTCCAATGGGTGCGTGACAATGCTGATGTTAACGTAGACGCGATTGACGGCTCCAACATAGGAGGTAAACCTCCTATGTTAGAGGTCCTAAGGTTGGGTAAGATGGAGGTTGGAGGTTGGATACTCAAGAAAAACTGGGGCATTCGGAAACGTATACTTGATCATCTTCCTAACGTATGAAACCCAATTTATGCGGTAAAATAATCAGCCAGCTTCATGTGGTTCAATGGTAACGGGGACAGCCCTGGACGTCCTAGGGTGGAACGGATTCATGGAGAAGATTACTTCTGATCGCGCCAACCCTAATATCCATGTAGTCCGTGATCAAAACTAGTATATGGGAAGTCGCCTCATGCCATCTAATTTGCACGTAACTATGCGGCACAGAAATTGGTAATGGTGGGGGAGTGGGTCCTGCACCACGCCAATGTGAATATCATTTCCTAGCACTAGCATACAGCACCTAGAGCTGTGACCTTGAACTCTCATTCTTAAGTAGATGCCTCCTAAGAGAAAACGGACTAATTTTTCCTGCAATTGGCATTAGCATGCAGCAGAGCCGCCAAATAGTGCCCAAGCGATTCACACGTTAATGCGAATGCGTTATGTACGCAAAGCAGCAATCCGTGGGCTATTGAGGACACTTCACGATGCATAGCCATGTCCTGCACCACGCCAATGTGAATATCATATCCTAGCATTGGCATACAGCACCTATAGCTGTGACCTTGACCTCTCCTTCTTACGTACATGCCTACTACACGATAAAAAAGGCAGACAAGAGAAAACGGACTAAGTTTTACTGCAATTAGCATGCAGCAAAACTGCCAAATAATGCCCAGGCGTTTCACACCTTAATGCGAACGCGTTTTGTAAGCAAAGCAGCAATCCGTGGGCTATTGAGGACACTTCGCGATGTCTAGCCATGTCCTGCAACACGCCAATGCTGCCCTCATAAGCGAGAGTGCGGCATCTACAAAAATGTCAAAAATGAGATTTTTACACCAGTCAACTTGAATTCTAATTTTCTACTAAGAAATGCACATTAAAAAGCGGTATCTACACCGAAAACTGGTTATTTTGAATCTAAGTTAGCGGTATCTGAACTATTTTGGAAGTGTAAACAGAGTAAGACAGCGGCATCTGAATATTTCAAAGCATATGTGCGGCATCTGCTTGTAGAAGCCGCGTTTTTGTCCTGCAAATGTAGATAGCGCGTTTTTATTTTGTTTCGTAGTGCGGACATCAGTTGACTACCGCGCTTTATTTGTGACAGTTAGTAGTAGAGTAACCTGTTAGTTATTTATTCTTAATTAATATTAGTGCAATATTCATTGTTAATTATGGCCGGGAGACGAATTGACAGAATATTTAAAATGCTGCGCGTAGAAAATGAAAGCAGCGAAGAATCCAGAGGTATGTATGGACATTTTATGTATTTTATGTTATGTAAAATGCATTGGTTATGTTTTAGAAGTTTCAAGAATTGCCGATATCGGGGGTAACGAATTCCAGGATATTCTAAATAATACTAACAATGATGAGGAAGTATTAGAAAACCTCGAAAATGTAGATTTTACAAATAGCAATTTGCAGAAAGAAGGATTTATAAAAATAGGTAAAATAAAATACCCTAAATAAAGCTTCACCTTCCCTTTTAATTTGAGTTTGGATTTGCTAAAATGGTATTCATAACAATATAATGGAATTAAGAGGACTTACTTAAAATTCGGCGTGATTTGTTTTTTATACCTTTTCTATTTTTGTTTTCAGATCCTCCAACCACAGGATCTGACAATAATGGAATGACAAATATTATTATATTGTCCAATCAAATAATTACTCCGATTTGGGAGGAGGTTCCCACCAGTGTTGACAAGGAGAACATTGTAGAACCCTTGGAAAATATCCCAGTTTTTACAGAAGATGGTGTGCAACTGGTAATGGATACAGAAAATGAAGAAAGTAACCCACGGCAAATAATGACAAAACGCGGTTCTATTAAAATAAGGAACAGCAAAGTAAAGAACGTTAATGAGGTAAAGAAAATAAAGTTACAAAATTTAGCTAAAAGTCATAAAGTTTTGGAGCCTTGCATCATGGCAAAATGTAAGAAAAAATGTACAGAAAAGATTTCAGAAGAGAAAAGAGTACAAATTAATGAGCAATTTTGGAGTCTTGACTGGTTCAAGCTAAGAAGTTTTATTTTTAGCAGTTGTCAGCGAATGCTTGTTAAAAGGCGCACTACTAAAAAAGAGAATTCGGTCAGAAACAATACATTTAAATATTTTTTCAAGAAAAGTCAAGTCAAGAAGTCTGTAAGCATTTTTTTTTAACAACGCTAGGCTACAAAAAATCAAACGACCGGGTTGTATATGACGTTTTATCAAAAACTCCTCAGGGGAATCTACAACCTCTCAGTGATAGAAGAGGAAAGAAAACACCAGCGAACAAAATACCAGATGCAGATATTATAGAACATATCGAATCTTTTGAACCAACTATCTCACATTATCGTCGTGCGCATGCCCCTAATATCAGATATCTTCCTTCTGATATTACGGTATCTTTAATGCATGAGAACTTTCAGAAAAAATTCCCCGATTGTAAAATAAGCTACGAAACCTATCGTCAACGATTAAAAAAAATGAACATATCCTTTTGCCGGCTGGGGTATGAAGAGTGTGCATTATGTGAATCGATTAAACTACATGAACACAATAAAAATAACTTACAACCAGATTGTGACGTATGCAAAACATATCAAAATCATAAAGATACACAAAAAGCCGCGCCTTGTATCAGATGCATGCCAACAACATGAAGAAAATTGAAAAAGCTCACTGTTTCTCTGCTGATTTAGAGAAGGTGATTATGCTACCCCGGGTAGACACCTTCAAAGAAGTTATATTTACGAAAAGGTTGATTGTATATAATGAATGTTTCGTGCCTGTAGGAGAAAAAAGCAGTACTCCGCCTTTCGCACTTATCTGGCATGAAGGAATATCCGGACGTTTAAAAGAGGATTTAATTAGCACATTTTATGCGCTTTTTATAGAGCAGAGGGATATTACTGAATCATTGGATCTTTAGCTCGATAATTGTTCGAGTCAAAACAAAAATTGGTGTTTGCTAAGTTTTTTTGTCTTTATTGTTAATTCAGATATAATTGCTTGTAAAGAAATTTGCATCAATTATTTTGAGCCAGGACACTCATTCATGAGTGCGGATAGTTTCCACCACCAGATCGAGTTGTCTCTAAAGCAGAAGAGCAAAGTGTACGATTTTCATGACTTCTGTGATGCAGTTCAAGCAGCTAATAAGAAGCATGTTAATATCAAGTGCATGAGCTTTGAAGATTTTTACAAATGGATAGATTATTCTTCAGCCATTAAGTTGAAAAAGCAAGATCGACCATTTCTTGCTGACATAGTTTATTTAAATGCAGTTAGGGGACAATATAAGTTATTTTATAAAACAAGCTATGCAGAAAATGAGGATTTGAAGGAACTAGATTTCCTAAAAGCTACCGTTATGAAGAAAGGTGGTATGCCGTTTCCTACGAAAAAGAAAATACCTAACGGCTTCCCAAAAGAAAAAAAAGAAAGTATTTTGCGTAATTTAAAGAATATTCTACCGGAAAACCGTAAGCAATTCTGGATAAACTTACCCGAGCCAAGCTATAATAATAATAGTAGTAGTAGTGAAGAAATCAGTGCACCGAAGCGAAGCAAAGGGAGAAAAAGTGTATAGATGTTTTAATTAAAAAGTTATGTTTTTGTGTTTGGTTATATGTTATATTATTTATGATTAGTTTATATTCAGAATAATTTACTTGTTTTCAATGTAATAGTCTACATATTATTTACTAGGCCTTATAATAATACCTATATATCCAGGAAAACCAAATACTACATATTATTTTTTATTTTACACAAAAAATAATTTTCTTTCTTCCGTAAACAAGCTTTATTTATT
>CAXKVY010010248.1:0-26857 GCA_964058915.1 Tetropium fuscum
TTGCCTAAAAGCGAAACGCGCGTCGAGCGAAGTGAAAGTGTTTTGGTGTTTGTGGAAACTACTCCGAGTGTTAAAACTTCACGTAATAAACCTTTATTATGCACAGGTCACGACTACGATATGGTTTCTGTTTCTGGGGTGAATTTAGTTAAGAATAATGTCAATCGATCTAAAAAGCATACTTGAAAACTATTGAAAAGCCGAACGGGCCGGTTTATAATTGTCCAAAGATATCGATTTTCTTTTAAATTGGTACCACTTTTCCTTCCTCTTTTAATTCCTTTGTTTTTTAATTTATTTAATTTATTTTTTAATTTATGTTTTTTAATTTTAATAGTTGTAACAATTCATCTTCAGTGAAAGGTTAGAGAAACATATGATTTATTTTTATGTTTGGTATTACATTGCCAGGAGTACTAATTTTCTCAATAATTCCCTTTGGAGCGTCAATAAAAAAAAGGATTAAAAGTTGAAGCAACTTCCTTGGGATTTTATATCGGGAAAATTTGTATGGTTATATTATTTTTGATTTTCTATTTATTAGAAATTTCTTATTAGAAAAAAAGCTGCGTGTTTTCTCAGAACTGAATATTTTATTTCGATAATATTTTTTTGTTTCTCTAATTAAAGCTGCATGTCTATTTTTTGCTAATTTATAAGCATCAATCATAGGGGGAAAATTTTTCTTATACAAAAAAATCCTTTGAGCTCTCAGCTAGGTTGTTTCATTGAATCATTTACCCATTTTTCCCTTGATTATTTACATTATGCCTACGTTCAGGGAAAACTACATTAAATGATACAAAATATATCTTCAAAATAATTAAATCTTTTATTTATGTCACTTAGACCGTACAAATATTGCCAATTTTCATTATTTAAAGAGTTTTAAAACTGTGTTATATTATTTTTATTTAAGTTTATTCTCTTGATATATTTTTATTGTGCAGAACAGAGCCATAATGATGTAGTTCTAATGATACCGTTCTATGGCCTGAAATGACGTTATAAAGTGCACAACACACTCCTTAGTTAATCAAAATTTATAAAAATATTACCAATTATAGTATATATAGTGTCCATTACTCGGGTATGCCACCCTTCTACTGATTTTAGATTAAAACAAGATAAAATTGTACACAAATATTTAGTATCACTATATTATAATTATTCAAGTTAAAATCACCACAAACTGTAATATCCACATTAGGCTTAAACAGAATATTTAAAACATCCGTGCTCTATAACAGTTCATAATAATTGTATTTATTTTCGCTTCTATATATAGCAATATAGCACAATATTCAAAATGTTGTTCAACAAATCAAATCATATCATATACTTGTACTTGTTTCCATACCACCTAGAGGCAAAGTACCCGGCGCATTTTTTTTGTGGTCTCCAATCCACTATGCCACCAGCTTGAGTTTCTTTTGAGGTTGAAGGATCTTCAGAGGTTTTTCGCCTTTTTTATGTAAAAGGTAGCTCAATATAACCATCAATATCATCCTGAGTGTCCTCAACATCTGTCTCATTGGAAAGTATTGGAACAATATTTGAACTGGAAAAATTCACACACTACTGAAAAATATAAATCTGCTTTGCATCAGCTATAAGCTGCAATATAACCTATAGCACATGTACAACCTTCAGTAATTCTTGGGGAGCTGCGTCTTGTAAAATATCATCTTTTGAATTTTTCCATCCTCAATCTAAAGCTGATTTTTGGTAACGATGCTAGGTTTGGTAAGCTTTTAGTAATGAATTGTACGAAAGACTGGTATCTGTATTTATTTAAGTCGCAATATTTTGGTCCATAAATATGAAATTGTTCTCCAACTTTTTTTAAATCCTCTGGGGATTCCTTTGGGTCTTTAAATATTTGTACAGCTTTCTGTAATTCATTTTCTTCCTGTAAAACTTTGACAAATTTCATTTTTCTCTGCCTGTATTATTCCGATGCCAGTCATCATAATCGCAGACCATAAATGCGTGTAGATATAAAATATTGTCCATAATTGAGGTATCCAAATTCATATTATGTGGTGCATATTTTATTCTACTTTGCGACTCTTGCGTGGCGTTAGAAAATAAAAACAGGTTCGCGCAAAAAAAACAGAACATTTTTGATAGACAATTTAATTGCTTTAATTTTAGTTTTTTATAGCAAACATTTTATAAGACATTTAGTTGAGTTTAATTTTGATATGTACATACTTTGTTCTTAATAGGTTTTAAGGAATCGAGTTATTGACAAATAATAAAGAAAACACAACGTTTTGTCCCCTTTTCTTAAGATGGCGGCCAAATCCGGACTTTCTGGGGTGTTCAAATTTAGTACGTGCTATTTAACATCAAATCAAACAAATTAAAATTATTTCCAGCATTTGGCGACTGGCCTATATTATGACTGAGCTTCATTCTGCCTGTGCACTCAAATTATTATATAGACTACGGACTTAGTTTTGGTAGTCTAGAGATCAGGTAACCTTATTTAATGACATACTGGATGCCGAAATGCGACAAAAGTCCCAGGGGATTAATTTGGATGGCTCCGTAGAGTTTGTTTCGGGCAATTTGTTTCGAAGAAAAATGGCAGTCTCAGAGTGGAATAATTAAACAAGCATTAATACCGGTCGAAATTATAAGCCCGTAAAACAACTTGCCTAATTATTTTACGTCTCCAAAGGCTCCCGTGATTTAATTAAACTAAATTTATTCTACGTTGAGTAAAAGAACGGTTAACTAAACTACGTCAAGGGCGCAGTGCTAGTGGAACAAGTACTTGGGATTGTGGTAGAATCCCAATAAAACGTACTTAAGGAAATACATTTATATTATTAATAAACTTGGGTCTTAGATATTCCAGAGGGATACTAAACTGTTCTTATGTTCTAATATTTGGAATATGCTATCCGCGGCATTCGGAGCACTCTCGCATCTAATAGAATCTCTGTTTGGCACAATAATGGTGAGCCTTTGTAAATCCAGGCCGATATAAATGCTCGATAAGCCACGTAACCCCCAAAACATTCCGCACTATCTGTTCGGAATTACCTTATGCGAATTATTCCGATTCAGCGCGTAAGTAACACAGATCCCTTTAACTACTACGCCTAAAACTAATCATGTTTCAATAAAATCTGCAGGCAAATTAGGCACTTTTATGCTGCACCGATGACATGACTCATAAACTACAGTGAATGCTCTGCATTAAGACTGAAAAACCAGTGGCGACTCGTGGTAGTTTCAAGAGGTGAGGCCATAACCTTCCTGCATTTTGGTGTTACAACTACTTTTTTTTGTTACTAAAAACCATATTTTGAACAACACGATTTTTTTGCCCTGTCCAAGAAAATACATGGCCAGCATCAGTACAAACTTTCTTTATACGAACATTCTACTGATGATTATGATTATATTCTACTTCGTTACGTCAACCAGTGTCTGCTAATTTACCCAAGCCATATATTCATAGTACCCTCCCCTGTATTCACGTTCGATGTCTTTCTGAAACTGATGTGTCTAGTGCCATCAAGAAGTTGAAGAATAAATTAACTTCGGGGGATGATCAAATTCCTAGTGTCTTGATGAAATATTGCTGCAATGTCTTTATAACTCCTCTATTAACTTTATTCAAGTTATCCTTGAAAACTGCTACGTTTCCTGACTGCTGGAAATTGGCAAAAATATGTCCAATCTATAAAAATGGAAACAACCAGGAAATATCTAACCATAGGGGGATTTCGATTCTTTGAAACTTGGCAAAGGTTTACGAGGCCCCAATATAACCATCATCTATTCTTAATATCTTATTCTTATATATCAAATTCCATATCAACTCTTCAACATGGTTTTATGGAGAAAATATGTTTCTGAATCTCTGGATAGACGAGGCCAAGTTGATGTGTATGTATAATGATTTCTCTAAGGCTTCCGATCATATAGATCATTCTATATTATTGGGAAAATGGAATTTGTTGGGTTTTTTAGTAATTTGCTTAGTATTTTTTTTACCTCTTACCTTAACAAATTACAATTTGTACAGTATAATGGCTTTAAATCAGTCACATTTACCCCAACTGCAGCAGTACCTCAGGGGTCAAATCTAGGACCGTTATTATTTACAATATTTATAAATGACTTATGTAGCTTACTGAAATGTAACAAACTATTTATATTTGCTTCTATTTGATGATTTCAAGATAAAATCCATAAAATCAACAATATAAACGAATGCATCTTATTACAACAACAAATTCAATTAATTGAACAATGGTGTATACCGATTAAACTTAACATGAATGTGTCTAAATGTAAAATAATAACATATACGTAAATCTTCTCAAATTCAATTTGAATATGCTTTTAATAATATTCTACTTGCAAGATACGACTCAGTAACAGATTTAGGAATACTTTTTGATTCGAAGTTAGATTTTACTCAGCATATCCATAAAACTACTCAAGCTGATTGAGTAGTTTTATGGTCAATGGGATTCGTTAGAAGAAAGTGCAAGTATTTTATTAATATTTTATCGCTAAAAATTCACAGGGTTCGCAATCATTGCATCCATTGGGACATTGGAAATGATAACATCATATATGTTAGCAAATCACCCTCAACAACCCCGTCTGACTCACTTATCAAGGTTAGCCCCACCAGATCTCCATGATCACGTTCCCAGCTCGTGTGTCAGGAGTAGGGATAAAGTCAACGAAGGAGGGGGCATCGGCAACTTAACAGTAGGAGCGGTAGCCGGCAGTAGGTGCTGCGACGTGTGAAGGTAGAATAACATGAAGTGTTTTTAAACTGTTAAATGCAGAAAAATGCAGAAACATAGTAAGTAAATGATATCTACATGAATGGTAGTATTTTAGTGGTTCGTACCCTCAAGTGTTTAATATATGTAAAACAATTAACTTTTTATTATAACCAAAAAATATACCTACTACAAATTAATAACAATAATTTTATTTTTTTATTTGCTTTTAAACAACTTCTAATGATTGCTATATAGCGTGATCTAAATAAAACTCTCCAGGCCGACTCTTCTTAAACGAAGAAATCCAAATTCTGCAAAAGCTATATAATACACGCTAATAAATAATAAATAAAACAATTTTATTTTTACCAGCAAATAAGTTAGTAACTGCTGTCTACCATAACGACGTATCGAACTTTATAATGTCCACCATAAATCCCATATTTTATAAATCCTTTTCATAAATTCTAGAGACTCCATGTTAGAATCTAAACTGAATCCTGTTTTGGTTATTTTAGAGCCTTTTACAGAAAGCATTAAAGCCGCGTGAAAATAAGAGGGCATATTAACTTTTTCCACTTAGCCGGCTCTATGGCTCTACTGTATACTTCCGCCAGGCTTACATTGATTGTACTCGTAACGTTTAATGTATTTTTTTAATATGAACGACAAATTTGGAATACGCTATTGACCTACGACGGGTGTCGTGGCGTTTCTTTCCTTGAAAATGAACTTTGTTCTATTTCCGGTTTCCTCTTTATAACATGTATCTAATATACGACGAAAATAATTTTAGACGTTACTGTAATCGCCTGCGACAAATTTGGAATATGCTATTGAGTTAAGGATGCCATAACGTTATTTTCCGAAAATATGATTTTTTTCAATTTGATTTTCTTTTTTTGCACCATAACACGTATTCGGCTGCCCCAAAGAAAATCACAGTAACTACATTTTGAAAAAATCGAGAAAATCGCATTTTTTATATAATATTCTGGCCTTACGTTATTTATTAGCATTTATTAAAAAAAAATTGGCGGCGGCGTTAGGAAAGGTGTTAGTTATGATTTAAGTACTAAATTGCTGAAATTAACGTTAAAAAAGGCAGGTTGGCACTCCAAATCAAGGTTGTGTATGGTACTATTGTAATTGGTTTTATCAAAAACCCACAAAAAAATACAGTGACTTCCCATTTTTATAAAAAAGTTGTGACAAAACATAGTTACTGCTCTTACTGTATTTTGTTCTGTTAAAATATAAACAAACATCAATAAAAAAACACAGTAACTACACTTCTTTGTAAGAAATCGAATAAAAAGCACAGTAACTGTTAGCTTTTGCTGTGTTTTTAGTTAATGCGATTTGGTAATATAAAATAAAAAAGAAATTGATTGGAAAACTTTTTATTTAGATAATGTTAAATCAAAGTAACAATAGTAATATTCAACATAAAACATTCAAAAGTACAGAAAAGGAACTTCAAAGAATAAAATAATAACATCTAAGTAATGATCCCGATAAACAAACAATTTGTGAACATTTTATGGTTAGTTTTATCAAGAAGGTAAAACAACAACATTAAAAATAATCAAATAAACCTTAATTTCTGTATGGTTCCTTATTGTGAAAAACAAATTTGGTTAAGTAAGTGAATTAAGGAAACAAACAGGTAAACTAAAGTAATAAACAGTTAAGTAAAGTAAACATGCTGCCTTATTATGGTTATAGAGATATTATTAATTTTCCTCTTCTAGTGGTACTTGTTCATTACCTACTAAATCCATAGAAGTTTCGGATTCGGGTAAACAATTCCAAAACTGTTGCCTATTTTTTGGCATTATAGAAACAGTCCAGTCCTTTCAAAATGGTTTGTTTCTTTTCAGAAGATATACCCCGTATTTGAAGCTCTTGCGGTTTATAGAAAGGGGAATTGATTTTTTTTTAACAAATTCAACTCTTTATAGTAGTTATCTGCAGTAAGGGGTAGGGATGGAACATTACCTAAATCTTGGTCGTTTATTGGATAGGAAGGGAATGCATTATTTTGCGCAGGTCAAAACTAAGCTAGGTCGGTTTGAAACACAGTAATTAGATCTCCTATGGAAAAACACAGTAACTGTATGGTAGTTACTGTGTTCTTCCATAGGATGTCCCAATTACTGTGTTTTATCCTCGGTTCTCCGTCTTGATAGAGGCAGTTACTGTGTTGGGCCACCTATATAACTTGCTATTTATAAGCGAATAATTATTTTTTAAATATAGAAATGTAGAGCGCAACACAGTAAATGCGGTTATGTTAAAATATCAATTTTGGAAACATTGTCAGTTACTGTGTTTTTGTTTGGGGCAGCCGTATTGCCTAAGGACAAAAATGTTTTCGGACGCCACAGTATTCGTTTGCCAGTAATGATTATTTAGAGTTGATGTGGATTCTTATTTTAGGAAACCATTCGGTAACGGAATAAAATTAAAAACGGAAAATCACAAACTTAAATTAATCGTCTGCGATTTTCGACATTACGTCTCAAATAAGCAAATTACATTATTGTCATTTCTCTTTAAATCTCAGATTTTCCATTTCCGGTTTTTCGTATTATTTGCGCAATGTGAAGCGACCAAAATAATTTTGGAGCCACAGTATTCGTCTGCGATAAATTTAGTAATATGCTATTGAAATATAATGACACCATTATATTTCAATAGCATATTACTATTTGCCGTAAATTTCCTCAAAATATGAACTTTTCACTATTTACGGTTTTTGCTTTATCACGCATAATATATACAGACGGACATCAGTTTGGACGCCACTGTATCCCTCTGCGAGAAATTTGGAATATACCATTGATCTAAGGGTGACATGACGATATTATCCCTAAAATATGAACCTTTTTTCTTTCCGGTTTTCGCTTTATAACACGTAGTTAAATCATGATGTTTGTTTTGTTAAAATATGAACTTTTTTCTATTTCCGGTTTTTGCTTATCACACGTAATGTCTAAGGACGGATATAATTTCGGACAGAGTTTCAAGAAAAGCGGTATCATCTTTCTTAGGCTTCATCTCTGACACACAACTTACATATTTAAAGCGATGGAATTGCGTATTCACGTGGTAGTAAGTGAAATTAACGGTGTTTGGGAACATTATCTAAAGTGGGGAATAATTAAGCAAGCTCGAGGAACGATCACAGGCAGTACTGCTTTCGTAAATAATTATCGCTGCGATGAGTACAATTTTCAGGACTCGGGATCCTTTGATTCCACTAAATCTTAATGACTTTATTAAATATCGTCGAGAGGGGGCTTTAATAATACCGGTAGTAATATCATTACTATAACGTGGAAAATGTCACAAACATGTTTATTAGCAACGCTGTGTGACATTAGACGATCAGATCTCTAACTTTCACTAGACTCAAGAACGATTTGAAGGCTGCAATAACTATAGCCTTCCTTTTGAATTATTTGTGATGCATTACGATACGTGAATGCGTTTTATTTAGGTTAGCCATACTGGGTCAGGCTGAGGAATTTGGAGGCCCAAAAAATTCTAACTAATTGTGAATGGTGGTTTACAATAATTGTTCAGGTCAGTACGATAAATTTTTAAAAACAAGCTTTGATTTAAATGCTCTAAAAAGAAGAAAATAAACTTTAAATTAAATAGAACCCATCAATTTATAACATTACACAATTTATATGATAAAAAAAGCTTGTCGCGAGATTTACCTGCGTAGATAAACAAGAATACAATATTGGTTCAGGATAACTGCTTTGAAATTCAGTTGCAAGATTTGACCCGAACAAACAAACATACATACTTACATACATACAAACATATCAAGGCCTGAACAAATAGGACTACTGAGCTTTCCACTTAACAGTGAACACCAATCATTAAACCATTATAAAATCACAGAGGACCTATCCGCCATTTTGCTTACCTTTGTAGTGCTTACCTGCAGGTTCGAGATCTTCTTGATTAAAACACATCACATAGACTTACGTTTTTATTAATATATTGTACATTATTCCGAACAGAGTTACTTGCCTGTTTAGAACACATACTGACTAATTATTCTGCCTTATATTATTAGGGATGATAAATGATTAATTAGTAACGTTTTAACAAATATTCTAATAATGATCTAGCAATGGTTAGTTTGAGTGTAATCACTTGTATATATCAACTAGGAGTAGGTCATGCTAAACGCACGTGAACTTACACCTGACCTAGATATCTGCATTTATGCTTAGCGGGCAACCATGTCTTGCGATATCTGGGTTGTCGTATTTTTGCTAATTCTGCATATTTCATTTATCCCGTACAAATATTTTCCCAACCTGGTACGACAGCTAGCTCATCGACATGGGTTTCTGAGCGCAAAGATCATTTAAAAACAAGCCCGCGAATATTTTCCGTTCGACACGAGCCCCGATCGATAATCGTAAAAGTTTTGCATGCCAAAGCAAAGTTCGGCAGTAAGTAAAATTATCGAATGCTACGAAGTCCTCATTACAAATTCCTGCGGGCCTTTCATAAACTCTCAGAACTGCTGAGTAAGAGACAGGCTTCCCCACGGCATAGGAAAGGGACGGAGGAACGGCCTAATTTGCGGTATGCGACCGTGGAAATTGATAGTCGCCATTATTTAGCGTTATGATTGCTGGGACGCAATGGAAATAGAACTTTTGCTATCTTGATCGGATCACGAACTAGATCACTATCCACAATGAATGAACTAATTTTATGAATTGAATGAAGTAAGCTTTATTAATATATTTAAGATATTTGTAATAAGTTTAATTGGTATTGCAGAGTAATAGATTTACTGAATTGAGTAACAACTGAAGTGCAAAATTAGATAAAATAGAGACATATACCCAACGCAAGACAAAAAAAATATATGCCCAATAAAGTTCAATGTAATTACCGCACAAAGTATGTTTATGTAAAAAAAAATATAAAAACACATGCCTGCTGAGAGACAGTCTTACTTGGCCAGTGAATAGAGACGTGAAAACTAAAAAAATTAACATTAATACCTGGATTAATTTCTAATCTACCTGGATTCTAATTACTAATCTACCTATCTAATTACTAATCTACCTGGATTAATTTTAATTTTCTTCTAAAAGTATCCCCGATTTGTCTTCACCATTTTGTATCGTGTCTTCACCATTTTGTAATTTTCTAGTTACTAGTCAATAAAATTGTTTTAAACAATAGTACTTGTTTTATTTTATATTGTGCACTAGATATTTTTACTGTTTTTGTGATGTTTACCTATCCTTTTAATGTTTGTGTGTGTATATATATATATATATATATATATATATATATATATATATATATATATATATATATATATATATATATATATATATATATATATATATATATATATATATAGCATTATATTGATGAACTATTTTAATTTGACATATGGTCACATTACAGAACCCAGTTTTTGCGCCATATTATGTTTACGTTAACGCCTGACGCGAAAATTAGATCCGGGAACATATTACAACACTCGGTAATTTGCCGGAGATGAACACGTCCCCGGTTTTTTGCCCGCCATAATTATTAAGAGATTACGAATATTTCCACATAAGGCCTGATGAAATCTCGAACGAGTCCACGTCCCGCATCAATCCGCGCCATCTGGCCTCAATTAGTACACGAGTAGCTGTTTTCCGCTTGCAATTCCTGTTATTGTTTGTTGTTTGTCTTGGGAAAACGTCGGTGTGGCGGAATCCGCTGGATAGGGGTGTGCAAAAACACTATTTAACCCCCAAAACATGATGGTTTTAATTAGTGGCAGGTGTTGCTTTCTACTGGCGGACCCGCATACTAATCGAGAGGTTCTGCCACGCATTCGTTCATTAATTGCCAGAGAATTTTCTAATACCGAGCGCGATGCTGGGGATTCTCTCCTCCACTTTTATCCAAGTGCAGAAAGATGTATTGCCTGCATTATTAAGTTCGTTTCGTTCTTTCTGTCTACTTGCATTATCCATTATTTATACATCTGAATATTTAATTTAAAAACAAAGTAGTCGATGGGAAATAGTAAATAAATCTCTAACACAATGTAATAATAATATTTTTGAAGTGAAAACTTCTTTAGGGGCGCTCAGCACTTTTTTTGTGGGTGTTGAATGATACTGAGCCAACAGACTGGGATATGTAACGCTCCTTCGGGTAAAGTCGGCTCGAGTCGACTAAGTGCGAGAGGATCGGTCGGCAGAGCGAGACAGAGAGAGTTTGTGGGTATTGAATGAGACTGAGCTGTCATGTTCGTCTATGTAACACTCAGTCCACTCGTTGACTCAGCGAGAGAGATAAACTTGAATCTAAAGTATTTACAACATATTTTAGCTTCCATGGACCTATTGTCCAGGACAATATATCAGCAGGTTTCGTCTGGTCGGGTTACCGTCCAATTGTTTTCCGCTCTGTATCGAATTGAATTGAATTGGATTGAATTGAACCGACTGAATTTATTATTTTTGTGCATACATGATACAAGAAAATATCATGTTAAATTCAGTGCCACACCACCCTTGAGGTAGAGTTGATATCGGGGTTTATTTCACTTGGAGCCGCTTGAGATATTGTAAAACTGACTCACCTTCGTTGTCTTGAGACAACATCAATCTTGAGACATCAATTCCGAGCCAGAATCGGCAAAATGGAAACTCTCAAAATTGTGCACAATTCAGTTCTCTACATATTAATTTGAACTTTTTTTCGATAGCACTTACCACAAAGACGCAATATCCAGAAAAGCGTCGCGACGCAGAGTTTTCATCCCCCACCCGTTGAGCAGCAATCCCCCGCGGTCGCAAACTAAAGTGTACTATCAGGAGACCTATGTCTGCCATCCCACCAAATTTCCTTTCTTTCCGATCATTTGCGAATAGAAACCCCCACTCCCCATTGCTTGGACTATAAGGGCCATATAAGGGAAATCTAGTCACTCAGGTAATATATTTTTCATAAAATTTATGGTAGTAAGCAAGACATTGACGTGAACTCAAATTCAATAAAAATTTGCATATACTACTATTCTCTCAAAAATATTCTATAAACATTATTGTATCGAATATTTAGCTTTATATACCTCTAGACATTTTGAAGGAGGTTTAGGACGCTCGATCTAGGTTATATGTTTTTTCAACGAGTTGAATTTTTTTCTATAAGTAGCAGTTTTCGATACATTTAACCAGATAAACTTTTATTGCTTCTTTTCCGATCGAGTAAAGGCAATTTATCACAAGGATATACCCAAATTCTCAAATTGCCAAGAGCTTATATGTGATGAACTAATCAACGTTATCAGCCTGTTGTACATATGCTAGCATATCTATATTTGCTTATCCTTAATCTGCGTCATAATATTTAATACCACTTTGATTACCTCTAATCGAATATATTATACCTAATGCCTGTAATTACGATTGAAGCATATTCCAATTCATTGTATGAGGAACGTACATAACTACTATTTTCGCAACTTGATAGCTGATGTCAGAAATGCATACAAATAATATAAAAATATTACATCATTGGCGTATACATTGGCTCTTTAACAACGCCCATGTCCCGTCACTGTTTAAAGCAGGAAAATGAAGTTATTAATAAACACGATACTTATTAAGAAAAATGTACCGCCAAATTTCAATAAACTATTTCAGTTAGAGATAAAAAATAAAATTTTGCTTGCCTCTTGTATTTCTAAAACGGTTGGATTTTCGATATGGTTTTCGATATAGATTTTTCCAATTTTCGATATAGTTTTCTTAAAACTGATATTATTTTCACGTTTTAACATGTAATGCAAGAGTAAATTCTAAATATTTTATAATAAAAAAAATCCACCTGAGGTGAGTTAATTACATCCAATATATAGATTATTCCACCACATTTAGGAATATAAACTGCTATAATATTCTCTACGGTTAATACGTTTAATTTTATTCGGAAACTTTACAAAATGTGGTATTTGCTCAAGTTTACTACTTCATAAACTACGTTTATGAATGAAACATTAAAATTTTATCATGAGGCAACATTATTCAGACGCCTTAATACTGCATAAGTATTTGGCTTAATTTACTACTGCTCAATATAGTGTCTCTTCATTTCATGACTGTTGGATGAAATACTAAGAATACTTGCAAAACCACCTTTGTAGTGTGTTACTTAAGGTTTAATTATGTGTTTATATTGTTTCTAATTTGGCGTATACGATTATTTGACACGCCTGACCTTTACAGCTCGACAAGATGGTAGATATCAACAATTTAACAGAAGACAATTCTAACAAGTTATTAGAAAATCAAGAAAACCTATCTTTTGCTCCATACCTTTACCCTATTTTCGTCATATAAGTGACCCTATTTTCGTCATCTTTCTCAGTTAGGGTCAAAAATCTAACAAGAAAAAAACAAGGTATAAAAATTATTGTTTATTCAAACAACGGAAACAAAATAAATTATTATTGCTAGAGTAGAGGAAAAGTAACATAAAATAAAACGTATTTTTGATAAGTAAAATTAAGTCTATTTGGGAAAATCAAGTACATCATAGAATCCCCTAGAGGTTACCATTATTGGTTTTCCTACTGCACAAATATCTTCTTCGGAGTACCTAGATCAAAATATTATCTCTCGCAGGTTACTTCCAAAGCCTTCCAGCTTTCGTCATGAAATTGAAACTGAAAATAGTCTTGAAATATTTTTTTAGATGATCTACTTTAATTATCAGTCCAGTAAAAAAGTATTCTCACAACGTACTATAAATATAGTCGCTTATATTTAAATTAGAACTATCGATTCCCTTGATTACATCTACAACGATCTATCATTTTCTTCAAATTTTGAGGCACTGTTGTCATTTTCGTTGGTGCCGTTTTTAGGGTTCCGTACCAAAATGTAAAACGGGGAAAAAACCCTATTACTAAGACTCCGCTGTCCGTCTATCCATCTGTCCGTTGGTCACCAGGCTGTATCTCATGAACCGTGATAGTTAGACAGTTGAAATTTTCACAGATGATGTATTTCTGTTGCCGCTATAATATATAAATACTAAAAACTGAATAAAATAAATATATAAGGGGCTCGCATATAACAAATGGATGCTATGTTAATGTATGCTAATAAATGACGGAGTCGCCGGTCGAACGACATTAATTAAAAGCTTGTGTGATTTTATAGATAATGGTACGGAACCCTTCGTGCGCGAGTCCGACTCGCACTTGTTATATTTTTTTAATACTTCCTTCCTTAAATGTTGTTGGTCGTCTCTTGTCTGTCAAACAGTCGCCTTCACTTGATCTTGAAGTATTAACTTCCTCCACCACACGTTCATCGTGAATGTTGTCGAGCGAATTCATGTTTGTGTCTCCAGATTCTGAAAATTTACTTTGTCTTTTACTTTTTATTGGGTTTTTCGGTTCTTTATTGTTATCTTCTATTAACGGCAATCTTACTTTCTTATCGGTGTGTAGATCTCCTTTCAGGTCAGTTTTTAGCTGTTTTCTCTATATTTTTTCCAATCGCTTTTATCTCTTTTCTTCCTTTTCTCGAAGTTCTCTAGATTCCTTCTACCCCTTTCTTAGTTGGTAGTTTTCCCAGTCTGGTGAAGATACAACAACCAGTACCTTTTCTTTCGAAAAGGTACTGGTTGTTGTATCTTCATCTCTTGTAAAAAATTTATTTTTGCGTTTATAATTTTAATTAATTCAAATTCTATATTAAAACATTATTTAAAAAAATATATTTCTATATGTTAATATATCTGATAATAGTTTGAACCTCATATAACAATATATTATTATATTTTTGACTACACTACACGGCTGACCGAAGAGTCGTCACGTTTATGTCCCAAGTTTCGTTATAAATATTTCAGTATTTATAATACCGACAATAATTTAGAAAAAGTGCCGAAATGAAGACTATTAACTATCTTTGAAAAAAATCGCACTTGACCTTAATTTCGTCAGTAGAGACCTAATAATCGTCACGTTTTTGTCCCGATTTTCGTCATAATTATTTTATTATTTATAACACCGAAGCTAATTTATTAAAAGGCTGACGAAATGAGGGATTACAAAAATATATCCTGTTTTTATCAAACTTTTGTTTTTACTTTTTTGAAATTGCGAGCGTTGTGATAACATTCGATACCATGCTTCAGGCGCTAGATGCCGCCCCACTGTATGTCGCTCCAAAATACCTACTCATGTTTAGCAAGTACTGCGACGGCAGTCGATTCGATTCAATCCAATTCAATTCAATTCGATACAGAGCGGAAAACAACTGGACGGTAACCCGATCAGATGGAACGTCCTGATGGAACCTTGTTTTCTCATAAAATGTATTATATTTTCTTTTATTTAGGAAACAATAAATACAAATTTCTCTCTTCTTAACAGATATTATTATTTTAAAAAATACGCCTGTTACAATACCTATATAATTGCATTTATGTTTTATAATGGATTAGTTCGGTGAATCAACAGAAGATAATATCGATATTGTTATATAAAATTATTTATTCTTATCTCTGTACCCATGAAGTAAGATTAGTTACAAAATAAAGAAAAACAATAATATTTGTGAATTATATTATGGAATTTTTCTCCGATTAAACTTCTTCACTGCTATTATATTCTAAGAATGAAACAATAGGCCTGTGGAAGCTAAAATATGCTGTATGTACTTTAGATTCAAGTTTATCTCTCTCGCTTAGTCAACGAGTGGACTGAGGGTTACATAGACGAACGTGACAGCTCAGTCTCATTCAATACCCACAAACTCTCTATACTGTCTCGCTCTGCCGACTGATCCTCTCTCACTTAGTCGACTCGAGCCAACTTTACCCGAAGGAGCGTTACATAGCCGAGCGTGACGCGTCTCGACGGCCCAGTCTCATTCAACACCCACAAAAATAAAAGTGCTGAGCGAGCCTAAAGAAGTTTTCAGTTAAAAAAACATACTCTTAGCCTTAATTTCGACAGTGGTAATGGAAATAGGGACATCCTACATTTATTGCTTCTCGAATTTCATCATCTATATGTTTTATTTAATATAATACAAGTAAAGCCTAAATGTGTATTCAGGCAAGAGCTTAACCATACCTAATATTGCTGACGTACTTATATTACCAGAAATTAGATTCAAACAATCTACATTTAAGATTTTCGTAACAACGTTCAGTTACCTTAGTAATCCAGAGGCACTTCTACCACAACTTGTGACACGTGACTGTGCAGGTAATTTTCTAAATCACGCCAGATCGGTAATAAATATAATAACCGTCAATCGAGGTAGCCAGATGTCCAAGTTATTCACTTACTAAATACAGGGTTGGTTGAATTAAATACTTAATATGACATAAAAACTCTCAAAATACATGAAATTAGGGACATTGACAAAAATATGGCACTTACCTTATATTATATTTAAGTGGTAAAATACAAATACAGTTTCAAGGATCCGTATACCTATATTTAAAGCAGGATATAAGCAGATACAAACAAACTGTCGACCTATATCAGTCATAAATAATTTTGTAGCATTTCGAATATAGCCTTAAAGACAGACTGGATCAGTAATTAACAAAAAATAATACTCTCCCAACAATCAATTTGGCTTTAAGAAAAATATATCTACTGAAAGTGTAATTCTTGAGTTAACTCTTGAGAAATATTTTAAATACCTTGACACAAGAAAAAAATGCTTATCAGTATTCCTAGATTTGCGTAATGCCATCGACATAGTAGACCAAATAGATTCAAATATTATTAACTAGAGTACATATTATCAGTAAATGAAATATTATTAAGCAAATTGCAATTAACTGCAGTACCAGGCATAAATTGGGAATTATTTAATGACTACTTAACAAACAGACAAGTATGTCAAAATAAAATAGACAATAGTGATCCTATGACTGTTACTAGGGGAGTCTCACAGGGCAGGGTAATAGGGCCTATTTTATTTCTTATTTAGATAAATAATTTTTAAGTTGCAAACAAATGCTTATATAAAATTCCTTGTGCTGATGACGCTGTCCTCCTGTTTTCTGCCGATTCATGGGATGACGTTAATCAATTAGATAAAGATTTAATTATGTTTGAGAAACAAGTCCTGAAAATTTTTAACGTTTTAACGTTTTCCATTACAGATGATGGTCAGCCAGATAATGATACAATTTTTATTCATGAAAATTCATTTAGGGGCAGGAGGTCCACGGGGGTTCAACCCATGTTATTTTATTTTCACTACTACAATAAGTAGTGAATATGAATATGAACTAATATGTACACATGTATGTAGAAATAGATGCCCATAATTTCGATCCTTTTAATACCTACCGCTGAAATTATCTATCTAACGATCTTAGAAACAACAAACCCCTGGTGAAACTGCTCTTCGGGTGTGGGAAGGATTCAAAAGGGATATTAAATTAATTTGGAATAGTCGCTGCGTTTGTTATATCCTTCCAAGTTATTATCCTACGGAGTAATTGAAGTATGCCATCCGTTCCTATTATTAAATTTCTGTGAAATATTATAATTTGATAATTTTATTGTTCGCGAAGGATTGGTGAGATTTTATGGTTCTAATTGTGCCTCGGGATGGTCGTCTTTTAGGGAACACGCTCCAATGGATCTGCTACCAAAAGGAATAATAAATTAGGAGGGAATCTACACTAGCGGGATAAGTCATAAAACAGTTCCTTGCCAGATGTAAATAAGAATGTAATTTTTGGATTATATAGCTTATTAAACATGAATGGAAAGGAAAATGTTTTAGAATATCTCACTTAGTATTTTATATGAGTGCATATGGTGAGTGGCTATATTACGTGGATCTGTTTGGTATGATTTCATTCACAACTTAAGGGAATTTTAATTTATTCTAAATCTACATACACCACCTTAAAACAGTTCTCTTGTATTCTCGTAATTTTTATATTACTGACAGGTAACTCTTTGTACCTGGCATAGATTGAGTATTGCTGTTATTTGTTGACTCTTGGGCCACCAAACAACAGCTCCATAGGCCATCATTGGTCTTATGATAGCAGTGTATATCCACAGGACCACCCTGGGTTTCATTCCCCAGGTTTTCCCTACGGTCCTGCGACACTGCTCATATGATATGTAGGCCTTATTTATTTTGCTTTCGAGGTGAAGATTCCAGTTTAGTTTAGCATCGAAAGTTACCCCCACGTATTTCACCTGTGGTGCAAAATTTAATGCTGTGTTTAGGAGAACGGGTGCTCTTATTGGTTCCAGTTTTCTTTTCCTTGTGAAGAGTACCATTTCTGTCTTCCTGTCTTCACACCATTTTCGATTATTCTTAAGGCCATCTGCATTCTCTGGCAGAGGGCGCCTGCCAATTTTCCATTAAGCAGTATCGTTAGGTTAACTGCGTATGCAATTGTATAAAATCCTTCCATGTTGAGGTGGTTTAGGAAGCTGTCAAGAATCAGATTCCATAGCAGTGGTGATAAAACACCTCCCTGCGGATAGCCTTTCGCAACCAGTCCTCTTATGACAGTGTCTCCTGCACTGATTTGTACTGCTCTTTCAGAGAGCATGTTGAATATCCAGCTGCCTACAATATGAGGAACGTTCCCAAGTGATAGGGCCGCTGTAATTTTAGGAAAGGTGGTTTTGTGAAACGCACCTTCTATATGTATTAAGACACCCAGGGTGGATTCCTTATGATGCACGTAATGTTATATATAATTTCCTGTCTAGATATAGATAGCGGGGAATATTTTAAGTCGAAAAAACAGTTATTGTCCGTTTCCTTTTTGCGGGGAGAAAGGATAGTAGATTTTTTTGTATGTATTAAATTTGCTGCACTTTCCGTACGCGACGAATGAGGAACTGTCCTTCCTTATCTAGTGCTCGATGAAAGGTTCCTATAAATCAAACATATTCGAATTAAAAGTGTGCGAATACCACTCACGTGTCCACCTAGCTGAGTAGGAAGGGCGACGCGAGTCTATAAATAGCAACGCATGCTCCGAGGAACTCTCTTGACACAGCTTCATGTTTGCCTACCTAACAAAACTTGAACAATTTACTTTTCTTACCGTGTAGTTATTTATTGTAGTGCATAATAGGATTTGTTAGGGTAGTACAATTATTTATAATCTTAGAATATAAACTTGTCTAAGCTTTTTGTATCTAAAATTATTATTATTATTATTTTCTAAGGAATTTAATATCGGTTTTTATCGACATTTTGGCTGGCCTTTGTGATTTACGACTGGTTTAAGCCACATTTAACCTTATTGTCATAAAAACTAGTAATCTTTTTAAATACCGAAGGGCGTGGACTAACTTTAAATATGTCTTGGTATATTATACCGTTTCCTTATCGTATTAATTAATTAGATGATTAGATCGTATTACCTAATTATTACCATACCTTATCTTTTTCTCTTATTAAAGTCAACTTAATGGTTACTGTTTACCGTACGTTATATTACCTCAACAAATCCTAGCATTAAGTACACCCAAATACCGAATATTTTTTGTTATTATCGTAATTTTCAAGTGGAAATAACCACAGGATTAGGCCCTATCTTTTCTTTAATTTTTCTTTCAGCTCAATTAAGAGATTCAAATAAATTACTTGGATAGATTTTTAATCTTCATTTCGGGTATTCATCTATGGGTTGAATATTTTTATTTCTTTTCCATCTAAAGGCCTAATTAAAATAATATATTTTTTTTATTAATTTAATTATATTAAATTAATTTAATTATCTACTCATTTTTGGCAAAATTTATTTTTTTAGTTCTTGATTTCCCGCTCAAGCATGGGAATTCATACATTATTGCCACTTAGCAACAAATTATAACTTGGTAAAGATAGACCTGATACTGGTAAATATTTCTTCCTATTGTTATATGACCGTGAAGCAATTTCTCCTAGCCCTGCGAACCATTGCCTTATTTCCTAACTTATTTATAAGTCAGAGTAGAAGACATCTCCTCTGAGTATAGTGTTGTACTCGTTGATGGTTAATTTCAGTGTGGCTGGTTTCTCATAAATTGTATTATGATATCCATAAACAACATTCTAGTGAATGCAAGAGTCTGCGCCCATAACCTGTTTTTAGAATGAAGCAAGATTATAGCAACGACTACCTGACATTTATTCTACTTGGCGTTGTTCGAATAAAATGTTTTCACAAAAAAATCAGAGCGGCATTATTTCGACGATACAGATATGATTTGACATATTTCCTCTTGATATATACGTACAAATATAATAGGAATGTAATTTCAAGACAATAAAATAAATGAAATTCCATTCCATATTTAGAAGTCTATAATATTCATTAAATCCGCTGAATTTCAGTTATTAATATTATTGCTCGCTTCGTTCGGAAACATGGTTTGTGAAATAAAAGTGTTTCGAGAAATATAATTAAATACTTCATTTTAGTAATTGCAATCGGTATTACAAAATAAACAAGAGCTCGAATACTTCCTGAATAACGGGAAATGAAAATTGCTGTGAAATGAGTGACGTAAAGCGAGAACCTCGTTTAAATATCTTCGGAGTCTGTACTTTTAAATATCTTTATTAGTCTATAAGATAACTTTATTTTACAGTATTGTAAAACTATACTACTAAAGTTCAAGCGACCAAAAAATTCGAGACACAGGGAGCAAATATTTCAAGCACAGTTTCATATTCTGTCAAAAAAAATTTTAGTGTGTAAAAGTTCTTTTATGGGAATTATCGGAATATACGCAGTGACAAAAAATTATGTTAAATATTTGATATAGGCACAGGAAAATCGTGGTGGTCAAATATCATTGCAAAACTAGAATCTGTTAAGAATTTTATAATAGTTATTAATGATACTAGATCAATATAAACACTACAATTCTAGCATTAGCCGAGTGGTTTGATTACACAAGATTAATTAACAAAGTTTATACTGAAAGTTTATACTGTCATTCGAAATTTAATATAATGTTAATTTCTTAACACTATGCTTGTCAGTTATGACGTTTGTTATACATTTTTATGTCTCAACGAATAAATAATATTACTTTTTGACTTCCTAATCTCCTAATCTCATATTTTCTCGGTCGCACTTAGCGCTGCCATATTTTAGTCAAACCCTAATCAGAGTGTGAGATTAATATAAAGGCTCGGGCCAATAAAATTACCATTTCGGATCCATTAAAAGTTTGGCGAAGATAGGGAAATGCAAATTCCCGTTATGACAGGAGCAAAAGAGTTCCAGATAAAGCCATAGATCGCGAAGTCAGATTTTGGAATAAGCTGTAAATTACCACTAATGCATTTTTAGCCGTTAGGAATTAAAATATTCCGGGAATTTAGGGGCTTGCACAAATTCAGGATCCGGACTGATTGTGATTTGTGGACTCGATAATGGACTTCTGGTGTATTTTTCTGGAGAAATGGGAAAGGACGCTCCGCTTTCTGTTTGTTTTAAAATATTATCGCTGCGGGTATGTTATTACAGCAAATATTCATAAAAGTGCCCTCAAAAAAAAAAACGCGAAATAGAAGCGAACGCGTCCGATATAGTTCGACTAAAAATAAAGCTGGAAAACTACAGCTTTACTTCGACAGGATGGCGTATAATGAATACTGGATGACGATTACGAATTGACGGATGTTTTCAAACTTTTGCTATTGATATTACGTGAAAAATCTAGATTAGATTTTTATATAGTTAATTCTACGATATTATTTCAGTAAAAAAGGGTACCTATATTACAAATACATTCACAATCGAATACACAATATATTCACCACTGCGATGGATATGGGTTGTCGAATATAACTCGCACGCGTACTTGCCATATCATCAATGTTAGTATTATTATTTAATTAAATAAACAAAACTTTATCCATATAAATGATCCAGGTCAGAAGTCCTATCCCTGTTCCTTCACGCGCTATCACATAAAACCTATGACCGAGGAAAATGACCAAGGTCATTTATTACTTAGTTCAAAGATAAAAGAAAGGCTAATCTTATTAGGTAAAATAATTTTTCCCACCTATACAAAACACGATACAAAAACTGTTCTAACTGCCGTCGGAATATTCACTATCCGAATCACTTTCGTCATCGTTAAGATTAATAATTATTTCAGGTATATCATCTAATATGTGCTCCCTGTTGTACCATTCCATAATTACCTTTTCAGTGTGTTTTACAACACCTAACCATACTTCTGGGGTACACTTTTCTAAAGCTTTTTCCCACATAGCAAGTGCTTTATCATCTCCATAACCGTCTTCCCCAATATGTTTGTTAAAAAATGTTTTTGCATTCGCCCATATCATCTCAATTGCATTAAAATGACAATGATATGGAGGCAGTCGTAATACCTCATGACCATTCCTTTGTAACAACTCATCAACTTTGTACCTTGTTGGTTTCCGATTCTGTTTTGCAATATTCAAAAGCTGTGGTTTGAACATATTTGTCTTAAATGCTATATTTGATTTTTCTTACCAATCAATTATTTGAGGTATATTCCATGAAGTCGTTGGCTTCTTTTCCACTAGGATACTATGGTAGGAGGCATTATCCATAATAATCAAAGATGGTTCATCTAAATTTGGAATCAATTTCTTTGGAATCAATCTTCCAGCCATTTCATAAAGATATATGCATTCATATCACCATGATAATCTGCTAGTTTCGATTTTGTGGAATAAATCAGTGCAGCATTAGCAACAAACCCTTTGCTGCTACCCGCATGAAGTATAATAAATCGTTTTCCCTCGTAGCCTTCTGGTTTACGCACACTTTTTTTTGATTCATCCTGCCACGATTTAGTTTGGTTTCCTTTTGCGAATATCCCAGTTTCGTTTCACACTTTCCCTACACCTACACGAAGTGACCCATCGTGGCATGACTTGAACATTTTTTGGCGGAGAAAATGACATTCGACAAGAAATCTGCATCTCTGTCAACATAATTGTTTACAAAGAGCAGTCTTGCTTCCTTGGTGAGGTCAGATAACGGTCTATCTGTCCACAAGGAAGCAGGAAACAGCGTACTATGACAAGCTGTTGAAGCTGTATCAAAGGGGTTTCTTCTTATCCAATGTATCTTTTATTTATCTTCAATCAAATAGCTTCTCCTTGCAGCTCCTCCCCTATGAGGGTACCTATGCTAAATCCTCACCTTGCATCCATTTTCTTTTCAAATGAAATTTGCAAGTTGGAAATGGTTGGCAATAGCAATTAAACATTAAAACCAACATTAAAATTAAAATACCAACCAACATTAAAATAATTTACGATTAATGTCTTTTTCGCATCTGTAAGCTTCACCATGGTTTAAAATTATGACTTTGAAATAAATTTAACAAGTCGCTCAATTTTCTTTTTTAGAAAATTGAAGGATACGTATATTTTATTTGCGGTGTTTGTAAGACTAGCCGTTTATTACACACGATATATTTCAAATTGTGCAAGCATATCAAGCCAATAACCAAATTACTTAAAAAATACACTTTATTTCATTTTGATACTTAATAAAAAAATTGATATGAAAGGTTGAAACAATCTTTAATGTTCTCTCCTATTTTGACGAATCATTCTTATAAACAACGGATGCAAGTGCATACGCTATGGCTTTCACAAGGCCTCATGGGAAAAGATCTTCCTATCACTTATGGATCTAGAACACTTTTCGCCGAGTCCAAATATAGTACGAAAGAACGAGCTGTTAGCTATTGTTTGGTCAGTAAAACGCTTCAACCCGTATATTTCTGGTGGAAAGTTTAAATTAGTTACCGATTTCTAACGGGTTTATTCTCTATCAATAATCAGACTCGTTCTTTGTCGATTAAAACTAGAAGAATACTGACTACGAAATATTCTACAAACCCGGAAAAAAATCTGTTTTTTTTTCTACAATAACGATGATCGAAAGTCACCATATATGTTTACTCTGATTAAAATTTCTCAAATTCCTTTTAGTGTTCATTAAAGGAAGATGAGAAGTCGAAACGACCATTTTCTGACCTCATGGGTGGACTAAGGCCATAAGAAGTGGATAGTAAAAGGCCACGTATCCAAGTTAAGTTATAGCGGGCCATCTTAATTGACCAGTCTTGTACAAACCGTGGCTACTAAAGAAAATAAATAAGGCAGTTATTTAAAAATCGGTTCATTAATTTCTGACACGCCAGACGCTTACCGGCGCTGAACTAAAACTAACTCGCCAATTGCCAACTTGCGAACAATAAATTGAAATTGTTCTTGATTAGCAAATTCATCGGATGGTTCGACCTGCACCGCTAACGAGGAGACTATTAATTGGGTTGCCAGCGGGCGGCGCGGGAATAACCACCTCGTTAGTTAATTACGTGAATATACGGCACGGCAGCCTTTCATGGAGTCTCCGGAAAAGTTTCCTTGGAAGTTGTTCGGAAATTAAGAAGCTTATCATTCACCTCATATTACGATCGGTGAGCTGAGGAAATTGTTGCCGCGGTATATTATGAAAGGTTCCTGCGAGGCGGTCACGAAAGATGGCGCAGTTGAGTGGAGCAGGTGGGCTTATTAAAACTAACAAGATTACCGGGCTGTGTAAAGGAAACGGAGTATTTTTGGTTTGCGGAGAGTCATTTTGGTCAGCGTGATGGATCGCTTTGGTGGACTTTTCGCTATTATAGTGGATAT
Source organism: Tetropium fuscum (assembly GCA_964058915.1). Classification (NCBI taxonomy): domain Eukaryota; kingdom Metazoa; phylum Arthropoda; class Insecta; order Coleoptera; family Cerambycidae; genus Tetropium; species Tetropium fuscum. The sequence continues at coordinate 24,506 of CAXKVY010010248.1, forward strand.
AAGGTAATTGATTGCACTCGGTTTTTGCAGGACGTTAATCGTGATTCTCATCTCCGGGTTGGTGGTAATATAATCTTGAATATTAATTTTGAAAAAAAAATGGTGAATTATGGAAGTTCGAAATATTATGTGTACCAGCTGGTATGATCACAGAGATTAAAATTACCTCTAAATTTAAGTATATTTGGCTGCTGCCAGCGAATTTTATAATTTGACGGCTACCCATCATACAATGCATACAGAGTGATAGAAAGAGAGAGTGCGAGAGAGGGAATAATCTATGTTGTATCATGAGTACCTTACTTGCGGTGTCTTGATTTTAGTCAAAAATTTTGTTATGACATTCTGCAATTTCCTGTACTTATTTTGAATTTCTCTTTTAAAACCTTTAATTTGCCACTTCTTTAGTCTTGTTTTAAAGATATCTCATTCCATACCACCAGGAGTAATTAATTTTCTGTGGTTTCCCCAGGAGGCCTAAGCTACATACTAATTGATAAATGGAAAATGCAATAATTTTTTTCCCTATGAAACCCTCTCAGTGACCAGCTTTATCGATGTTTTCTGTAGTCGTGTGGGATCACTTCTTCTGAGGCAGTGATATATATCTATTTTTGAAACAAAAAATATCTTTAGTAGAAAAGCAACAGTGTGGAATATGGTGTACCACAGGGTACGGTTTTAGGTCCAATAATGTTCATAATTTTTATTAATAATTTATTTCGACTAAACTGGACGGACTTATAAAGCACTGGTAACTGGTAATACTCTCAATTCATCTTGGTTAACCGGAACGCCACACACATCTAGGAAGATGTGTATTCCTTCCGAAGAAACTGACTCTCGAGAAGCATCACTGTGGTTGAAAATTTGAGCTGCCTCACGTAAGTCTTGACGTTTCGTGAAAAGTTTCAAAGCTGCAGTTTTCCCTTTACGAAAAAGAGCAGATGTCGCGTCACATCCAGTAAAAGTGTGTAGGAAGAGAATATTATCCCTGATGTCTTCATATGTAGTGAAACTACGAGAAGAGTAGAGATTTCGCTGAACTTTTTCTTTGCCTGGTTTGAAAAAGAAGATCAATAACAACTGTTTTATTTGTGCCTGAACATTTCAGAGTTGTTTCAATGATTAAAATGTCTAAAATAATACGTTCCATCAAGTCGAATTTCTTTTAAATAATACGCCGCCAAGTATTTTCAAATATTTTAAAATAATAACCGTCTGCGCGAAGTTCACGTGGCCACGCCACTAGCTCCGTAGTAGAGCAAAAATTATGAATACCCACGCACGGTCTAGAATGTTCTCTTATTCACATTTATTTCCGCCTGCCTAACTTTCAATAAGTTATTTTTCGTTCCGTGCTTTTTGGTGGATAGTAATAGTGAGATTTATAAGGTAATAACATTTTAATAACTGTTTTCGTAGAGGATTCATGTCTATTTAAATAACCTGCCTTTGCTGTGTTTTGACGATGAGATAGACTTTGGACCGAATTTTAATTCGTATGGTCTTAATACTAGTCTAATTTGGGATACACAAAGGCGTGGCTGAGTTTTATATATATATATATATATATATATATATATATATATATATATATATATATATATATATATATATATATATATATATATATATATAAATATATATATATATATATATATATATATATATATATATATATATATATATATATATATATATATATATATATATATATAAATATATATATATATATATATATATATATATATATATATATATATATATATATATATATATATATATATATATATATATATATATATATATATATATATATATATCTATATATATATATATATAATATATATATATATATATATATATATATATATATATATATATATATATATATATATATATATATATATATATATATATATATATATATATATATATATATATATATATATATATATATATATATATATATATATATATATATATATATATATATATATATATATATATATATATATATATATATATATATATATATATATATATATATATATATATATATATATATATATATAAAATATATATATATATATATATATATATATATATATATATATATATATATATATATATATATATATATATATATATATATATATATATATATATATATATATATATATATATATATATATATATATATATATATATATATATATATATATATATATATATATATATATATATATATATATATATATATATATATATATATATATATATATATATATATATATATATATTCATATCTTGGTATATTATACGTTTCCTTTATTAATGATTAAATAC
>CAXKVY010010249.1:0-25869 GCA_964058915.1 Tetropium fuscum
CTACTTATTTTAGCTTGAGGCTTACTTGTGCCTAACAAAACACAGTTCTGGGTTTGATTTTGGAGCTTCGCTTTTCCTACACTGGTTGCAAACCAATGCTATTGACGCCAATCCCGCCAAATTATACAAATCATAGCATGAAGCCAACCAAAGCGTTCTTTTAAAATTTAGTTGCTAGATTTGACCCGAACAATTCGACCCGTTCTATAACTTCGACCCCAAAATTGTAATCGGGGACTTCAAAAACCCCGGAATAACAATTTCAGACGGATTGGAGAAATTAAGTTTTTTTTTTTGAAAAATTTTTACTGCCTGCAGTTGACCCTTCTCGGTCCCTACAATATTTCTTCGAGCACCACGAAACTATCCCTAACATTTGTCGAGTTATAACTCTTTAAAATTAGTATAACGGTCATCTTGTTTTCCGCCATTTTGCCTATTTTTCCCTCTTGAATGCACCCCATGAAAAAACTTTATGCACCCCATGTAAAAACAGCCCACCATCTTTGGGAGATCGCCTTATTGGATTTGAATGGCTCATTTTATTTTCGTATTGTTTTCAGAAAACCCTTACATTTTGTACCATATCACGGAAGGGAATACAAAATAACTAGTCCGTCATCTTTGGGCGGCCACCATATTGGATTTATACTGACGTCCTTTTATTTCTGTATTCTCAGTAAACCCTTTCATTTGATGCCCATGTCATGGAAGTACATAAAAATAACAAGTCCGCGATCTTGGGCGGTCCGCCGTATTGGATTTATAAGTCATTATAAATATGTCACTTAGCTAGTCATGCATTGTCATCCAAACTATACGATATACGTGCATCCAAAATTTCAACTCAATCGGTTGAGGATAACTACTTTAAAATTCAGTTCCAAGATTTGACCCGCACAAACATGCATAGGCAGATACATACATAGCAAGTTAAATCAAAGCTTGTAAAATGATGGCACTTATCTAACCATGCATTACATGCAAAATTTCAGCTCAATCGGTTGAGAATAACTGCTTTAAATTCAGTTACAAGATTTGACCCTAACAAACATACATAGATAGATACATACATAGCAAGTTAAATAAAAAGCTTGTAAAAAATACAGCTTTTAGCCTGTCACGTGTCTTGAAAAAGCCGCTTTTAATATCATTTGGAGAAAAACAATATTATTTTACTAAAATAAAAATACCTATCACTTATTGAGTAGGTCTTCCCATGACCTACCAATAGAAATATGTCGGCATATTTAATAGTTATCATTCATAAGGCTTAATGTCGGCATATTTAATAGTTATCATTCATTTAATTAAAGTAGGGAGTGAGTTGCGGCAGTTCTAGGGAACTAAATGAATTACCAGAGGGAAACTTGGAAATTACTTCCAACCAAGTTGGACGTCTCAACGTAACGTTGATAAGGCCGTTTTTACCTTAATTTGTCACCGGTCTAGTGTGACCTTGCCACTTTTTAAACAACAAAAATAAATCGAATGTTACCGGCGCGGCGCTACATTATGGTACAAGGAATTAGTTTTACGCGACTTTGGAAAAACTGGGTCGTTATATGCGGACCGCCGAGCAAGACAAAAGGAAAACTGCCGTAACAGTTGGAAAACTTTAGAAAATGTCGGTGCAGGGTTCACTTTACGTGCATTTCCCCCAAAGCTGAATATATTAATATATTTATCGGTCTCTACTTTCAGCTCCACATTCTAACGTATTGTTCTATAACTTTTGAAATTTTAGAAACGTGAAACTATTGCACGTCTTCTGCCAAATATATGGGATTTATGTATTTAATTACAGTAGCAAACAGCTTTCTGGAACCTAACCACATATTTCTGAATATTACCTAATAAATACATACAATAATAGTAATAAAATAGAAATATACACCAATATATACGTACCTACTACATATACGAAGAGAATTGAAAACAAATCTGAAAAATAACAATTATTACACAAATATGTATACTATAATAATATGTATAGACTACATAATGGTATAAACCATTTTATATAATAATTAGTATTTGTTTGCAATAATTGTGCTTTAAAACATCTACATTTGAAATTTCATTTATTGCGTACAGCCGCTATTTTCTTTTTTATACCTATTTCCATATTTCCAGATTATCGGGTTCCAAAAAATTCTTAGGTACCTGCTTCTGAGGCACACTCGCCCACAGTTGAAAGTAAACGACTCATAAATATTTTTTGTTATTTTAGCATTATAGGCTACTGATTATGTCATATAGAAAGGAACTAAGACGTTCACAGGTCTTTATTGCAAGAATCAATATCAATGAATAATAAAATGTTATAAATGATGAAAAAACCGCTGAGTGCTATTAAATTGGAGGGTGAAAATTGAAGATAGGGGTCAAAAACCATCCCTTTTGGTTTTTTCAATATATCTCGTAAACAAAGCAAGATTTCCATATATATGTTATGATTTTTTTTGTACCTAAAGAATCAAACTTCCAATCGGAATAGCATTTTCTGAATTATAGGTATAGGCATTGCTTCAGATAAAAAAGCAGATTAAATTTCCTTTAAAATGGTGCTTCCATATGACCTTGCAAAACTCCAAAGCCAAAATTCAAAATGGCGACGAAATTCCGCCGATGCGTTAGTCGCCATGTTGAATTTGACGAGGAATCGTTTTTGCTCAATATCTATATTAATATATCTTAGTATATGGGCTCGACGAGATGACGAAATGGCAGAAATATTTGCTGATTACTTGGAAAATACATTCCAGCCATATGAGCCTACTGGTATAGAAGAGATACTCCAAATTACTTATACAGATGGTATGATAATTAAACCAATAACACCTGCTGAGATCACCAACTCTATCAGAAACAATCGCACTACAAAGAAAGCACCAGGTTATGATCTAATAACTGCACAAATACTTAAGGAGTTGCCCCGCAAAGGCATCATGAAACTCTGGCATCTCTTCTGATTGCTGAAGTAATAATAATTAAATAATATTAAAACAATAAAAGTGCCTTATGTCAAATACTTTAGCTTATATAAAAAGCAAATCACTAGGTTATCTCATATTTATTGATAAAATCAATTCTAAAAACATCTTTTGTCGGACCTCTAAAGAATTTATAGTTTTAAGAATTGATTACTATTAAAATAATACGCTCTAGTTTTTAAATAATCTATGTACACTGCTGTGAAATAAAATTGAATACGCGTTTTATTTTCTAATGTACATTATTGTACTGATGTGGGGTGTCCACTAGTGTCCAGTGTTCATAAAAACAGCAAACTAATTTGTCAGTAAGTCACAATAATTCATTTTTATTTTTTTCTGTCAGAATGCCGCGCGATTTAGACGATTTAACGAAAATATGAATTATAAGCAAAATTGAAGATGGTTAGTCCTATTGCCGAGCACTTTCTCGCAGAGGTGGGTTTCCAATATCGAAGATGCTGCTCTAATCGAATAACTTGAGCAAAACCTTTTAACAGTGCGATGGAAGCAAAGGTTGTTACGCATTTTCTTGGTTCCCAATCCACAGCATGCAGAAGTCCTCAGATCTAGAAAGTAGAGTAGCTGCAAAGAAGCACTTGTCATAGAATAAAATAAACAATCCATGCTATTTGCTATGAACTACATTTACAGAGTTAAACTTTTGGAAACGAGTGGTATTTACCGACGAAAAGATGTTCCAGTCTACCCGTGATGGTCATATTCGAGTTTATAGTCCGCGGAATTCTCTTTATCAAGAAATATACTTGAATGATATCCAGCGATGAGTGAGATTTAGTATTAACGTTTGGGGATAGATAAGCTATTATGGAATGGGGATTAGCTATATAGTTGACGGACGTTTTAATGCTAATACAATAATTTTATTATCAGCAGGATAATTCTCCAGTTCATATAGTAAATATTGTTAGACAATGGTTTCAAAACAATAATATTGATGTTCTGCCCTAGCCTGCGAATTCCCCCGATTTGAACCCAACTGAAAATATATGGGGCCGAATGACTAAAATTATTTATAAGCAAAATTTTCATGCATACAATACAGAACGAGTATGGAGCACTTACTGAACACATGGGAAGAGTTGGCGCAAGATGAAGATTTTGTGAGACAATTAGTTCATCCGATGCAACGGCATGATCAAATATTAGAAAGAAGAAGAAGCTAATATTTGTTTTGTTTAATAATTTGTAGTTATATAATAATATGTTGAACACTCAATGATGCTCAACACTCTGAGAATGAGAATGAGAATGCAAGAATTCTGATAATAAAGTAGGCACGCTTCCAAATAAATACGTATAGGTAGTATACAATTTTTGCATATGGTTGTAAAATATTACAAAAAGCTCCGGTAAGACTTGTAACCAATTTTATTGCACAGCAGTGTAGATAGATAATATACACATATTGTTTTGACATGATTTCAAAAAAGCCCCTACAGCACATTTGCACAAAATATAGTAAATCAGATCATTTTTTAAAATATATACATGTGTCGAATTCAGTACCAAAGCATATCAATTTAATCAAGCGTGTGTATCAAGTAATTTAATATAATACCTTCTCTAATGGACATTTCTTTTTGAAGTCCATACAGCAAAGAGTAAGTTAAAAGCATACTACGGCTGCAAAATTAATTTAGTTTTATTTTCTCCAAAGCAGAATTATGAGTATATTAAAAATTCTGCTCTCTGCCACTTGCTTCTACTGAATATACGTCAATATAAATATTAAAGAACACCTCGCTGAAATATTATGATTTTAAAAATATTGCTCCAGGCTATGTACGTAACCCATTATCTTACAAGGTAAATAGTCCAAAAACAGAATAAAATTTGTATATTAAAATACAGAAAAGTACAAAGCAAAAAATTTGTAAACATATAGATTTTAGTATTTGATTATTTTGAGCTTTAAAATTCAAATATCTTCTGCTGACGCTGATACTCATGCCATAAAGTTTTCTGTTCAGGGTTAATAAATTAATAGTAAAAAACATTTTTGAAAACAAGTTTTTATTGAAAAGCTCTAAAAAGAAGCAAATAACTTTAAATTAATTTAAACCCATCGATTTATTACGTTACACAATTTATATGATAAAAAAGTTGGTCGCGAGATTTACCTATTTTACAAAAAAATTATTATTGTTTTCTTAAAATTACTTATGTCAATATCAAGTTACATATTTTATTCTCGTTTATTTACACAGTTAAATCTCGCGACAAACTTTTATATCTTATTTTGTTGGGCGGTGCGCCATATTGGATTTAGAATGACGTCATCCAAACTAAATATGCATGTAAAATTTCATCTCAATCGGTTGAGGATAACTGCTCTAAAATTCAGTTGCAAGATTTGACCCGAACAAACATACATATTAGCCATGTAGTAAAGGGCGAATATGGGGTTTTTCTTATAATTAAAATGAAACAACCTTGTTTGTCCCTTTAGAATCAATTTCAATCTGTTTTATTTATTAAGCCATGCATATAATTAACAAATGCTTATTCAGCAAGACAATAACCTTAGTGCTAACTTATTATAAATAACCTAGTTTAATTTGCTTACGTCTATAATTGTTTATTTTAAACATGTATACCTACCATAATACAGGGTGTTTCCATTTTCCCTACACTACACCTCCTACGGCAATTAAAAAAACCAAAAAAAATGTTTAGCGTTCTTGCTCTAGCTATCTTTATTACACAGTTTATCTCTATTTTTGTAAATTTCCTTAATTTTAAAAATTCCCTAAATAATTTTCCCTATAGAAATTACAATATTTGGTGACTTACCTTCTATTACCACATATGGACCGTTAAAGATTTGTTCGAGTTTATTACCGGTTTCATTTTTCACTAAAACTTGATCGCCTTTTTTATACGTTCTTGTGTTAATTTTTGCATCGTGAATATTTTTACGTTATATTTTTGAGTCAATTTAAGTTATTTTTAGCATCTTCCCAAGCCTTCTGTAATCTGTATTTTAATTCTAGTGGGTAATTATCAAAATTATACAATGGTTCCGTACCCCTATTGTAATTTGACGGAAGTTTATACTGCTTACCAAAAACAAGTTCGTATGGAGTATACTTTGTGTTAGTGTGCACTGTATTATTAAATTAATGCAAAACACCAGAATTGCTCCAACTGCTAGCTCCAACTGCTCCAACTGCTAGGGTTTTCTGCTGCTTGCATTCGCAAATAAGCTCATAAATGTTTAGGTGTATTCTCCAAAGGACCTAATGTTTGGTGATGATAAGCTGTTGATGATAGCTGATTTATCTGTAAAATTTTGCAAGCCTCCTTTTAGGGTTGTAGCTATTAATTCTTAAAATAAAGTTGTCGACAAAAGATCTTGCAACTGTCTCTGCTTCTTTATTTTTGATAGGGTAACCTTCGACAAATTTTGACAATTCACTCTGCAATGTTAGTATATATTTATTTCCACCTATATTTTCTGGCAAAGGTCCTACAAGGTCCAAAAATATTTTTTGAAAAGCAGACGAAGCAGTTGTCGTTATTGACATCGGCTCAACATTAGGCCTAGAATGTTTAAATCTTTGTCACTTATCACAACGCTTTACAAAATTGCTAACATATGCATGTAAACTTGGTCAAAAATAGTACTTTTTTATGTTGTTATACATTCTGTTAGTGCCTGTATGATTCCCGCTCCGTAAAATATGAAAATCATTTAATATTATTTGACGCATTTCTATATCGGCGATTTTTTGTACATCTTTTATAACTGAAATCTTTATATTTCCCGTTTTTAATTCTGAGGGATCCCTACTTATAATATTTATTAATTGCGCATTATTTTTTCTTTTTAAAATATATATTTCTGGTACCTTATTTTGTATACAAATCTCTGTAAGATCTCTCAACGATGCATCAAATTCGAACGTCGATCGATGATTCTTAACTTTTAATGCTTTTTCTTTCTCCGCAAATATTATATGTCTTGTACAATAATCAAATTTTTTATTTTTTATTAAATTACTAAATTCTAAATCTGAAATGCAAATAATGATTGCTTCATGCTCCTGCCGGCATCGACCCATAAGACATCAGGAGTGTTCAGCAGTCAACAATTTCGAAGAGCTCTGGAAGAAGCCACAAACCATATTCTATTCTTACATGCGGTCACAGGTTGTGTGTGATACAACGTCTTTATTATTTAAAAAAGGGAACATCAAACTTTCAAACTTCTGCAATCCAGCAAGTAATTATGAGATAAAATCTTAAATAAATTTTCTTCGTAAATACAACTTACTGCCATCACATTTTTTTTCAGAATACTTACATATTGAAAATAAATTCGTAAACCTTAAGCTTATCCTAACTAACACAATTCGTAATTCGAAACCTAGTTGAGGTTTATGAATCTTAACTTAAACGTAGGATAACTTAACTAAACAAATTGTTGTAGACACTAAACTTGAAGGATTAAATTATGCATGAATTATCTGCTGCCATGCACACTAAGAAACTCATTACATCGAAAATCCACTAAAACTTACTATTCCACTATTCACTAAACGCTTCTTAAAACTCGCAAAAATTTCACCGGAAAAGAATCTGAAGGATTACGGCCCCGAGGCATTGCTCCGCAACGAAATAAAAAATATTTTAGCCATCGGCTTGATTTGTTAGGTAATTGACAGAAAAATTACTAAAATCGGAAAACAAAATAATTATTAAAGAAAAGCTGAATTTAGAGTACCATGTTTCAGGCCCCTTTAACTCAGTGGAAAAGTTAGTAAGGAGGAATTATATGAAGTCAACTAAATATAGATCCTCCAGCATCCTATATATTTCCCACGACTATATTCGGACAGCCTGCATTACGAGAACTACTAAAAACATCGGTCCATTGGGAACTAATACTATACTTGAATTATACCGTTTCATTTCCTAGTGTAAGGAAAAAAGTACGATTGAAAAAGCCGGTTTATACAACCAGAAGCGATTCACGAGAGATTATTGTTATTTCCTTTCTTCACGGTGCACTCATGTTGCCCATCTGTACATTCTCAGGAACTGCTAAACAAACTTTAACATCTTGAGACATGTGCATTGAGATTTATGTGCAGTAAACTAGTCACTCTGAATATATTACCAGTTACAGTGCTAAGTTTACTATGTGCAAAAACATGTAAATTATTGTGCAGTGTGAGATGTTTTGCTTTATGTAATATCTAATACATGAGTACACGAGAATGGAATATTGTTATAATGTTAATATTGTTTCAATTTTATTTTCACCACATCCGAGACAGTAATAAAATAACTAAATATGTAAATAGTATTCGGTTAACTACATAAGTAAATAGTACTTGGATAAGTAATTAGTATGTGGATTCTTAAGTCCTGGATAATATTTATCTTTTTTTTATTTTACCTTGCCTTCAAATAATATTATACTTTTAACATGTATGTGTGTATGTCAAAAAGAGTGTATTTTTTATCAAAAATACATAACATTGCATGAGGTAATATATTTACTACAATACTTAGTTAATATTTTCACTGATTTTTTATATAAAAATACCTATATAATGTTATGAGTATTTATGTTTCAATTGCTTTTCATTATATCATGTAACGTAAATATATTTCGTTCCATTAAATCGAATATATTTTAATTAATAAACTGCCCAGTATTTCAAATATTTTATAATAATAACCGTCCTCGCGAAGTTCACGTGGTCTACGCCACTAGCTCCGTAATAGCGCAAAAATTATAAATAGCCACGCACGGTCTAGAGCGTCCTCTTTCTAGCATTTTATTTCCGCCTGCCTAACCTGTGCAAGTTATTTTTCTTACCTCGGTTTTTGCGATACACTGATTAGTGAAATTTATAAGGTATTGTGATTTATATCTATTTAGCATATGTTGAATTGCCAAACCTTGCTATTCATTTAGTAATTGTTTCCCTGGGGGATTTATGTCGATGTAAACCGACCTATTTTTTGCTGTTTTTTAATACTTGTTGTCGGAATACTAGTAATATTTGGAGTACGCAAGGTTTTGGCTGAGTTTTATATATATATATATATATATATATATATATATATATATATATATATATATATATATATATATATATATATATATATATATATATATATATATATATATAGATATATTATACCGTTTCTTTTCTTCATAATTAAATACTTAATTAATTATTGCATACCGTACCTTATCGTTTATCGTATAGATCACAATGCCTTATCAATTATAGCACAGTACACTGAAAAGATAGAATAATTTCATTATTTATCGTAATTTCTAAGTGGAAATAGCTACAGGCTTAGGCCCTCTTTTCTTAAATTTAATTATCTCAGCGCAGAGCATTTAAACTAACCTTTCTATACGTGTTATTGTATAGCTAAATTTGCCAAAAACCACTTTACTGTGATTACTGCTAATTGAACAGATTTCAATTTTTGGAATTTTAATCAAATTTAACGTAGTTTATTATTTATTATTACTTAAAATAACTTCACTGATCTGTGTGTGTATAAATTGAAATATATGGTTATATTATTATGTAATAAAATTATTTACATGATATAAAATTCTACATTAAACATTACTCCCTCTATCTTTATTACTATTAATGAATGAGTGAGTCGTAGCTAAGTATCAAACCTTTAAGATGTCTGTGTACTATGTAATATAGATCCCTATACTGCGAAATAAATTAAACAAATACAGAAACTACAGAATACAGATGTGTTTATAGGTTATCAAGTACTTATGGACTGCTTACACCATCTCTCAGGATGCTCTTGTGTGATGGCTAATAAATATTATTATGAAACTCTTGGGACCTCGTCTGCTTGCTGCATATTAAAAATTTTTGTAGACGATGTTGTGAGTAGTTGCATCATTGGTTTTTTTCTTATAATTTATTAAAATTTTATGAGAAGCTGTAACGATTTTATTTGTACCATGCTTTCTTGAAAACCCACTCGTTGCTACTCAATAAAAATGTTTTTTCATATGTTTCACTTCCTTGGAAACCTGGCATTTACCTAATTGTTTGATGTTCTGTTTATTGATTTTTTTCACTTAAGAAGTTTTGGACTTATATGCACTTTCACTTTGTTTTTAGTTTTAATTTTAATTATTATATAAATACTTAATATTATTGTTATATTACATTGTTTTTCTGAATTTATATATTTTTCTAATATTTTTAAGGTATTATATTTTTTTATTATGAAAGTAGTCTTACAGGTGACATTAGCTGTCAATTAACATCACTTATTATTACTTTGATTCAATATTCCAGCTTTATTTCTATTCGCTTTATAATGTACAGTATGTTATAATTTGCTTCGTTCAATTTATAATTACTTTGTAAAATTTGAATATGCTGTATGTAGTATAAGATGCTCAATGTTTGATTAAATCTTGGGTTACATGGTAATTTCGGTCAAATTCTTACCGATGAACATTACATTGTTTTATTTTATGATTATATATATATATATATATATATATATATATATATATATATATATATATATATATATATATATATATATATATATATATATACATATACATATATATATATATATATATATATATATATATATATATATATATATATATATATATATATATATTTGTTTTAAATGTAATTGACTATTTTTACTTATTATAAATTCTAATTACATGGAGTTCTTTACATATATATATATATATATATATATATATATATATATATATATATATATATATATATATATATATATATATATATATATATATATATATATATATATATATACCGGGTGCCTACGATATTACTAGCTAGCCTATAACTTCCTTGTAAAAAAATATATCAATTGAAAATTTTGGTATGTTGTATGGTTAACAATGGCCCATAGTTTGATTGCTTCAATATCTGACTGTAGTTTCCGGTTTAACCAGAAACAGTATAAACTTTGTTATTTTTAATGGAACACCCTATATATTATTAGAAATTTAGATTGCCCAGAAAATTCTTGATCCAAAACATGTAAAATACCCTATATTTATCTTTGACAGTTTTCGAGAAAATGGCGGTTGAAAATGTCATATCAATGATAAATTACTTCATTTTGACATAAAACAAATGAATGTAGGAACAAGTCTGATACGGTAATTTAAATTTCTTGGGGAGTAAAATTTGATAAAGTCATAAAAATTTCATTTCCGGCTGTACCGGAAGTACTACGAAAAGTGATTTTCAGGCTCAAATTACTTCGATATTTTTAATGGAACACCCTGTATTGAATCTTAAATAAATAAATTTATATTCTACTAACCTTTCTGGATATTTTTTGTAACTAGTGTCCCTAGTCTAAACCTAATAAGTTATGAGATATCGGCGACTGAGTGTTTGCGAATGCAGATTTGTGACGTATTTATAGTGCAGGGGAACATTCAGGCGCCGATATCTCATTAACTATTAGGTTTAAACAGGGGACACCTGAAACAAAAAATATCGAGAAAAAATAGTAGAATGTAAATTTAATGTTCAATACAGGGCGTTCCATTAAAACTATCCAAGTAATTTGAGTCTGAAAATCACTTTTCGTAGTACTTCCGGTTTAGCCGGAAATATTTTTTTTATGGCTTTATCAAATTTTACTCACCAAAAAACTTCAATAGCCGTAACAGATTTGTTCCTGCATTAATTTGTTTTATGTGATAATGAAATAATTTGTGATTAATATAACATATTCAACCGCCATTTTCTCGAAAACTGTCAAAGATAGATATAGGGTATGCTACATATTTTGGACCTAGAATTTGCTGTGCAATCTAAATTTTGAATAACATACTGGGTATTCCGTTAAAAATAACAAAGTTTATACTGTTTCCGAAAGATACTTTAGTTGTTAATAAAATATAAATAAAAGCAGAGATAAATTCAGTAACTGTCCAGCCTCTCTATCTCGTCTCTATCTCGTCTCTATCTCGAATAATAATATTTTAGTTATTTTAAGTGCTACGAGAGCCTCTAATTTACCATCTAATTCCTACCCATAAACCCCGTAATAAATCTGAGTAGCCGATAGACGTAAATAAAGAGCTATAAGTAAGTGATTCCTGGAAGAGAGGCCACTAATTACAGGTAAAATTATTAGTAAAAAGAGTCATTATAATTTATAATCACTACATTAAAATATTATAACATTACGACTTAACCGATACCGTCACAGATTTACAATAACTATTTAAATAAACATTATAACATAAAAACATTGCGCGGTCAATATCAGCGTTTGTAGAAATCGGCCGGTTTTCATGACGTCACCGGAGCCTACGGCTGGTCTTTCTGTACGGTCTAGGAATAACGTATCCACGTGCGCATGAAAATCATATATTTCCCCTTACCTTCCACCAAGTGATGATCGCCGGGGGCCTGGACCCTCTACACCTACACGTTATGTTGTACTTCCTTCCAGCGCTGAACTCTGGATTGTTGCCAACCAGACTGACCTCTAAGGGTCTCAGGTACATATCGATGGCCACTCGGACTACCAGAGGCGGTTGCAGTCTGCTATTGCTGACTTGGCAACTATATACCGCCAAGAGATGAGATCGCAGGAGCTTGTCGATTTTTAACACGTTTTGTGATTTCCGGCGATCTGGGAAATACTGTGTTTCATCTGTGACAAGGTCCCCATCTCGCAACCATGATACCTGAGGAACAAACAGAATATTAAGCTTCTTGACTTTCAATTAATTTTGGTTTAATTATTTACGGAAATTATGAATATTTAAAAAATCTGCTTCGGTCATTTTACATATTTTAATTCCAAGATTTCTTTTAGCAAAACAAATATGAATAGCACAGAACTTAACAGCTAATAAATATATTCCAGGGTGAAAATTGGATTTTTTTTCGAACTTTCGAAGTAACAATATCAATACATAAGATTCAACAAATGATTTTAGTTTTGACTAAGCAAGCAATTTCTGTATCACTCCCTCTTTAAATGCTTCAAAATTCTATTGTATATTTATGTAAATAATTCAATATTTTCTAGCGTATAGCTAGGAAAAGTAGTTGTTTTAATAGATTCTACAAGATTTTATTCATCTTAAAGTTTAACATCTTCTGGATGTTATGCCTAATACTTTTATATATAATATGTTCAAATAGAACAAATATAAATAGTAGAACATGTGTTTTCTGTGAATTTCAGTTCTGTCGAAACTAATGGCACAAAATGTCACTGAAAGTGATGAAGTATTAATATTTTAAATTCAAGAATAAATGATCAATAAACATATCGTACATCACTCTGAAGATCCTCAATGAAGGTCAAAGAACTGTCACCCCCACCCTGCGGGGGCGGAGGCATGTGTAACGTTGGAGTTTTAAATGGGGTCCCCAATTTTTATTACAGATTTGTATTCTCCGTTAAAAAATAAGTCACTTTTGCCTGAAACATTTTTTCAAAATCTGAGGAGATGGCGCTGTGAATGACGAGGGAAAAATACTTGCCTAGAAATGTATGCAAAAAAACATGAAAATAAGAAACAAAAAAATACGCTTTGAAAAATAATATTTTTCAAAGAGTTCTTCGATGATATCTAACTATACGCCTTTTAAAAATATTCCACACGTATTTTTTTGTTTTTCATTTTCAAGATTTTTTGCATACATTTCTAGGCACCTATTTTTCCCCCGTTATTTACAGCGCCATCATCTACTCAGAAAACGAAATAATATTTCAGACAAAAGTATCCTATTTTTTTAACGTAGTCAATTCCTACTTCAATTCAATTCGTAGTCAACTACGTAGTCAATTCCTACTTCAGTCAATTCCTACTTCTTATCACGATAAGACTCGTGTGGGGACGCGCATTGTCTTGCATAAGTAAAAACTTGGGTCCTATATAGGGGGTATAAGGCAAAACATGTGCTTCAAGAATGTCTGTGATGTATCTTTCAGAATTGAGATTTCCATTCACAGTTACCAAGTCCGTTCGCCCAGTCCAAGATATTCCGCCCCACACCATGACGGATCCACCTCCATATAAAGTTGTGTGCAAAAAATTGCATTGACTGTATCGCTCATCGGGTCTTCGGTAGACGCGATTACGTCTGTCACAATTATACAAACTGAACCTTGACTCATCAGTCCAAAGAATACGTTCCCAATCTGCTTCCATCCAATTAAGATGCTCATTGGCAAAATTCAATCTGGCTCTTCGATGATCCACTGTTAATGCGGGTCCTCGAGCAGCAATCCTGGGTCTTAAATTTTCCTCCCTCAGTCGTCGGCGTACAGTTTGAACGCATATGAATGGACCACCTGCGTCTTGAAGTTGTGCTCTTAAATGTGTTGCAGTTATAAATCATTGTCTTACAGCATTTACTCTTAAAAAGCGATCCTGGATAGCAGAGGTAACACGAGATCTACCTTGACCAGTCCGTCTGGAATGTTCTCCTGTTTCCGCGTACCTTTGAATTGCTCTCGCTATAGTTGTGTGAGACACTCCCAACCTTCCAGCTATGCGGTTGTAACTCCACCCTTCACCATGTAATGTAGCTGCCTCAACACATTCATCACGAGTTAAATTTCTGGTTTGGCGTTCCTTTATTCACTAATTATTGCTGGACTGTCAACAAAAAACTAATGACACAGTTGTCAGTTTATGACGTGTAATCTTCGATTTCCATAGCTTGCTAGCTGTTTGAGTTGTCCGATAAATGCATTTCATGTGAATATAAGCATATGGTGTTTCAAAACGGTGTATTTCATGAAGTAACAGAGATAAACAAATGAATAAAAAAAGAAAATGTAGAAAAAACATGAGGCTTTAAATTGGCTATAATTGTAATATCTTGCAATACCTTGTATAGCCCACAGGACGTTTTGAAATTTCGGAAAAAAACATAACATTTTTATAGCACCTGGTATAATATCAAAATCATTCGTTTTACCAAAACAACTAAGACAGTGATATTACTAAGAGAAAAACCTACAATTTGAAAAAAAATCGACCAAAACGAACAAAAATTGTCGAAAATACATAACGTCAAATTTGAGTTAACTTTTTGCTTGTGCGTTAAATAAGTTGCGCAGTGTATATATATATATATATATATATATATATATATATATATATATATATATATATATATATATATATATATATATATATATATATATATATATATATATTAGCTTTGAAGTTCTTTACTATTCATATTTGTTTTGTGAAAAGTAATCTTGGGTTTGTAGCATTTCATTACATAGAGAAATAAGCAAATAAACGAATAATAAGGAAGATACACCTACTAGTCTTATATCTGGACATACACATGGAAACGAACCACTTAGAAGTTCTTTCACCTTCATTGAGGATCTTCAGAGTGGTGTAAGACTTGTTTCATTGATCATTTATACTTGAATTTAAAATATTAACACTACAACACTTGCAGTGACGTTTTATCATTTATCAGTTTTTGACGGAACTCAAATTCTTAGAATACACAAACCTAGTCTACTATTTATATTTGTTCTATTTGTACATATTATATATAAAAGCATTAGGCATATATATATATATATATATATATATATATATATATATATATATATATATATATATATATATATATATATATATATATATATATATATATATATATATATATATATATATATATATATATATATATATATATATATATATATATATATATATATATATATATATATATATATATATATATATATATATCCAGTTATGAGATATTGTGAGAATGATGAGGTGTGCCTCATATTGATAGCAAAATAAAATATAATAGTGAGCTCTGCAAATAACTTCTGTGAATGAAAGGAAACAGGGGCAAGCATTAATTGATGTTTGTTTTGCCAGTAGCAGTATAAAATTCGTTGTTTGACACCGTCTGTTGTGAGAAGATTGATGAACTTTTCCTCTATATCTTTGACGAATCAAAGAATTCTCTTTCGCTCTGTTCTTGGCTCGAGTATTCTAGCCGATGTGCCAAATTATATTATGCTTTATTTGTTTAGGCTTGCTCAAAGGAAGTAAGAGTCCTAGCAATAAAGGATAAAGTAAGTTTCGTAGAATCATTAGTATTTAAATATATTATTCAGATTACAATTAAGCGTATTATTTATTTGAAATTAATTTAATATGTTATAAATATGGGACACACTAGCTCTGGGCAACAGTTAGTTCACAACAGGGATAAAATCCATCTGTGCGACAAAATCAGTCAAAATATTCTAACATTAATTGTTTTTGGTGTCATATTTAAGTTGCTTTCATTATGATTCTCCATCTGAATTCCTGAATGATCTCGATGCCTTTTGTTTAAAATAATGAATGACATCATCTTACATTCTCAAAAAAATACGCTAGCAACACACTTTTATAAGATCTTAGTGCGTTTTTTTGTGGTCCAATAACAAAATATTTCAAATATATATCATACTAATAATAATGTTTCGTTGATAAAATCGGTTCTTTTATGGCTAAATTTATTTAAACTGGGTTTTCTCTATTGAATTACGCTTGACATACTTTTGAAGAAGCCGACATCGCCTCTTACAATCACATATAATTCACATTATAAAGTTCTATAGGAGACAAACGACATAAAAAATTCGAAAAAGAAATTTCTGAAAATACTGCACAATTTTTAAAGGAAAAAAAATTGGGCGTATGCTTATGACCACAGGATAGAAGTGAAAACTTCTAATTTTCGAATTTTAAAATATATACTGTAACCGTCCGCCCGTATTACCACAACCCGCAATACACGTTGAGCGTACACGCTCGTGACACAGATGTTTCAGGTAACCGGCGCAAGATGCAGCCCCACAGTATGTCGCTCCAAAATACCTACTCATAGTTAGTAAGTACTGCGACGAACCATCACTTCGGCAGTCTATTCGATTCAATCCAATTCAATTCAATTCGACACAGAGAGGAGAATAATTAGACGGTAACATTCATTGGACTGGCACATTCCTTTGTGAGGTGGTTCTAGCTGCACTTCAGGCATCTCGGCTCCCCGTGGCAGTAGAACGCGGCGTGCCCCCATCTCTGGCAGCGGTGGCACGGTATAATGATTTTGTTATTTATATGGCGCTTCCATCGGACGGCATTGTACTCGATGATCTTCACTGTTTTTTAGTACTTATACCGTCTTGATAGAGTCCTCACAGGACAAATACGTGAGTCTTACTTCTTTTGGGGGTGAATGTATAATATACTAGATTGCCTTGCGTAAAAGTTTCCATAGATGTGTGCCAGTCTTCTAACGTTTCATGTAAACATAACGTTTCATGTTTCATGTAACGTATGTAAAATGGTCGTATTGATTGCTTGTTTACAGTGGAATTTGCATTTCAGGTTGATTTTTAAGTAATCGGTCATCCGTGTGTGGTTGTCGAAAGCCCCATGGACAATGATTGGGTGCGGATTGACTTCTTCTGGCTCGATTTCTCCTTCGTCGGGCTCCGTCTCTTTGCTAGTTTGGCCGGTGGGGGTCCCAGGAATTTGGTTATCGTTGGTTTTGCCTGCCGTGTTCAGGCTTTGGAACTTGTTTTGCGTTTTTATTTCCGCAGCGGATTATGTAGCTGTGATATTTGGTTTCTTGGTTGTTGAAGGGTGTGTGAAGGACGCACCTTGCTCAGTGATACGTCTCTTCTTTGCAAGTTTGCACACATTTTCAATTTTGGTGCTGTTTTCAGGGCTATGACCATTTTGTAGGTTCCCTGTCAGGAACTAACATGTACCTCAAAATTTCTTTTTTCTTTTAATTTGCTTTTTTACGGATATTCCGGGGTTTTGGGCGTGTACTCGATGCCGCACTGGCGAAGGAGGTTTTATACACTGTTTCTACCGCAATCAGAGGGTCTTTGAAATGCTTTAAAGGCGCGCTTTACCCGACTTTACCCGCAGGAGCGTGACATAGCCGAGTGTGACGCGTGACGGCCCAGTCTCATTCAACACCCATTCAAAAATAATAGTGCAGAGCGCGCCTTAGATATCAACCAGTCATCAAAATGTTATGATGAACGTTTTGAAACTACTATAGCATCAGTTGCAGATTGTTAAAATTTGATAATTTATCTTGACACCTTCTGTATAAAGAGAGAAAAGCTAGACATTTTGGTTTACGGTAGTTTATGAGCACCAAATTATAGCATTTAAATGTGTCCATAACATCCAGTTGTATCCGAGGAATGAATGGCTCTGCTAATTTCTGGTAATATATGTGTAAACACCGGCAGAAATCCATGTATTTTTATCGTTATAGCATTTTCAAACTGTCGTTGCTCTTAATGTCTAAATAAATAATGTTCACTTTACTATTCGTGTCTGCACTTAATATGGAGCTTTTTTAGTTAAAACAATATCTACACATCCTACTTAATTCTCAAACCGCTGTAAAGTGGGAAAATGCGTGCATATGCAAATATTTCTTAAAATTATGTCAACTTCGTCATTGAATATTCATAATTCCACACGGCAATACATTTTCGTCCATGTGGAAGATATATATATATATATATATATATATATATATATATATATATATATATATATATATATATATATATATATATATATATATATATATATATATATATATATATATATATATATATATATATATATATATATATATATGTTATATGAAACTCATAGCAGCTTATAATAACTTACATTTTATTATTTAGCGTTACTCAGATAAGATTTCCATATCAGTGCATAATATATGACACATCCTTTCTCATGGCATTATATTTCGCTTATCAGCACATAATGCAGAATAGCCGTTGACCAAGCTGTCGCTTGCCCACCTGCATGCTGAACTTGCATTATATAGTTTATAAAAGAACATTTCAAAGCAAATTGTATTTAGTGTAGTATGATTCTACGTCAAGTGTAGTATCTGTATTCAAACAGTAAAGTCTAAATTTAACTCACTCATATTTATTTTTCGTCAGGATAGTTGCAACTATCCATTTTCTGTAATAAAGTTTTTAAAAAGTTATTATTGCGACAAGCAATATAACAAAATTGGCGCAGTCGGTAGGATCTGTTAAACACCCCGGAACAAGGTGCCTAACTGGAAGTGCAACTCTCTAGAACAAGGAGAACATCTTCGTGGTGCCTAACTAGGCGAGCCAGACTTCGAGAACAAGGAGGATTCCCTCACCGTGGTGGCAGATCCTAATCTCTTGAAGCAGAAGTACCTACAAGCCCAAGCCCATGTGCAGCTTCATGTAAGTACAAACTTTTAAGAATCATCTCGCATTCTTGTATTCATTGTATTTTTGTGCAACGAGAAAAGTAATCAAACCGATACTTTTCAAAACAGTTCTATATTCCAACGTAGCGAATATACATTCACATTTCTTTGTACTTTCGTACACATTTTATATACTTATTTTTTTTTCAACGCAAATCACATTACAATGGCAACCGCAAACGATGCCCCTGCCGAATCTAATGTAAATTTAACCGATGTAGAACCCTACAGGTTATCAGAAATATTTTCAATCATTCCTGATTACGATGGTAATCAGATCTTCTTACAAACGTTTCTCAATTCATGTAACACCGCCTTCAGCATGGCCATTGCCGACCAAAAGTTACTTTTAACTATCCATGTGAAAAATAAATTACGTGGCAGAGCCGCCGAACTAATAAATTCACGAAATCCAGCAACGTGGAGTGAGATAAAACATTTGTTGACCATGCACTTTGGCGATTCCCGTGACTTGACCTCCTTAATTCAAGATCTGCAACGTATACATCAATTACCAAACGAATCGGCATTAACATTTATCTCGCGCTTACAATCTCACAATGCAAAAATGCACGCAGGGATACAAAAACAATCTTTGACCCACGAACAAAAAACAGCGCAAGCTAATTTAATAGAAACAATGACGCTGAATACACTTCTTACCGGTCTAGAACCTAGACTTGGACAAATTATTAGAGCAGGCAATCCGAAAGATATGCTTTCAGCTACTAATAGAGTCAGGAGAGAATTGCAACTCTCCTATTTCCAAAACCAAAAATTTCAAAGACCCAATCAGACGCAATCAAACACGGTTTCAAGTCAAATAAAGAAGCCAATTCTTCAACAAAAATTATGTTCATACTGCAAACGTACCGGACATATTATTAGTGAATGTCGCACACGACAAAATTCACAAAATACACAACAAACAAATTTTTCACCAAACTTTCAACAGAGTTCGCAAAGCTTTCAGCAAAGACAAAACCCTAGCTATCCACCAAGAAATTTACCTGGCCCTAGCTTTCAGAGACCATTTCAGCAACAAAATCAAAACTTTCAACAAAATCGTCCGAATTTTCAACAAAATTCAATGAGACAAAATCAAGGTTACTCAAATCAAAACAGGCCATCAGCACCCCAATCAAACCCAAATTTTAATAGGCAAAATAAAACTCATCATGTTAATTATGATAATTTACCAAGCGAAAATTCAAATAATTATCAGCATGACTTTAATGATATTGATTATACTGCTAATCAATATAGCCAGAATACTTACAGCGACAATGGAGAATGTGACCAATTTGATTATACTGATAATCAAGAACAAATAACGTTTAACGAAAATTTTCACGATTCCCCATTTCCAACCGATCCCCCGGACTATCAAACAGACCAAACACTGGACACATTGACAAACCAAATTCAAACAATGAATTTGCAGAATTACAACCCCGATGTAAACTTCCCCGAACAAATATTTTTCTAAACCCGCTATTAACCGTAAACTCAAAAAATCTTTATTATATAAAGGACATCACAAATAAATTTAAAATTTTAATTGACTCTGGAGCTGGTTTAACTATTTTCAAACAAAAAACATGCGAAAATTATAAGCAAAGATCCCCGGAAAATGTTGTTATTCAAGGAATAACAAACCAAAAAATTATAATAAACGAATCAACACTTATTCCATTTCAAATTGGTAACCCACATAAAGTATACATACACAACTTGGATATAGAATTCGACGGACTTATAGGTTCCGACTTTCTAGAGCATTACAATTGTATAATTGATTTGAAAAACAAACAACTTATTACTGACTTTAAGACGATTCCACTTTTCAAAGTTACTGAAAATTCACTTCATGAATGTACAGATAATTTTGATATTGCTAACAATATTTCGTTAGAACCTCGTACAGAACAAATTGTTAAATTAAAATGTAACTTAGTAAATACTGACGCTATACTGTTAGCGCAAGAAATAGACAGAGTAAGACTTCCAAATTCCATCGTAAGAATAAATCACGAAGGTGAATTTTTAACATCAGTTGTCAATGCAAACGCAATGCCGAAAAATGTAAATTTTTCCAAATTAAAATTCGAACCATTTCAAAATTCTAACCAAATATTAAATATTAATGATAGCAACCAGGATAATTTTATAAACGATAACTTTGAGCGTGAACAAATTATTTTAGACCAATTAAGATTAGAACATCTAAATCATGAAGAAAAAGATTTAATAACAGATTTATGTCTTAAATTTTCGGACATATTTTATTTAGAAGGTGATAAATTATCATTTACGAACGAAATTAAACACGCAATTGACACTAATCATGCTAAACCTGCCTATACAAAATCATATAGATACCCACAAATTCACAAAGAAGAGGTAAAAACACAAGTCTCAAAAATGTTAGACCAAGGTATAATTCGACATTCAATATCACCATGGTCCTCCCCAGTTTGGGTAGTCCCGAAAAAAATTGACGCTTCTGGAAAACAGAAATGGCGTGTAGTCATCGACTATCGAAAATTAAATGAGGTTACAATAGACGACAAATATCCCCTTCCGAACATTTCAGACTTACTTGATCAATTAGGGCGATGCCAATATTTCACTACTTTAGATTTAGCATCCGGTTTCCATCAAATTGAAATTGATCCTAAAGATATTCAGAAGACCGCTTTCACAGTCGAAAATGGACATTTTGAATTTGTACGTATGCCATTTGGAATAAAAAATGCTCCATCAACGTTTCAAAGAGTGATGGATAACATCTTATTGGGAATTCAAAATGAACGTTGTCTCGTTTACATGGACGACATCATTATTTATTCTCCAACAATCCATGACCACATTTCTAGGTTAAATGAAGTCTTTAAACGTCTTCAGAAAGCGAATCTTAAGATTCAACCTGACAAATGTGAATTCCTAAGAAAGGAAGTTGCGTATTTAGGACATGTTATAACTGAAAATGGAGTAAAACCGAATCCCGCGAAAATCGATTGTATTCAAAATTTCCCTGAACAAAAAAATCAAAAAGAAATCAAGTCATTTCTAGGACTTGCTGGTTATTACAGACGCTTTATTTCAAACTTCGCAAAAATCTCAAAACCAATGACTAAATTACTTCAAAAAGACATTTTATTTCATTTTGATACTCAATGCAAAAATTCGTTTAACGAATTGAAACAAGCTTTAATATCCTCTCCAATTTTAATTTACCCTAACTTCGACGAACCATTTTTACTAACAACAGACGCAAGTGCATACGCTATTGGCGCTGTACTTTCACAAGGACCCATAGGAAAAGACCTACCTATCGCTTATGCTTCTCGAACACTATGTAGTGCTGAATCTAAATACAGTACGATAGAACGTGAACTGTTAGCTATAGTATGGTCAGTAAAACACTTCAGACCGTATATTTTTGGCAGAAAGTTTAAACTAGTTACCGACCACCGACCTTTGACGTGGTTATTCTCAATCAAAGATCCAGGCAGCAGACTCGCTCGCTGGCGCTTGAAACTAGAAGAGTACGATTACGAAATAGTCTACAAACCCGGCAAAATCAATAAGAACGCCGATGCTCTTTCTAGAATAAAAATTAATCATTTTAAAGAATGTTCCAAATTAAATTTCAAAATATTAGCCGCAAACAATTCAGATGAAGACGAAACTATAGAAATCAATGACGAAGATGAACCTAATTCTGACGAAATAACGAAAGAACAAGTTTCAAATGAATTCGAAACTTTTGTTAACCTATACAAGACAAAATCCTTAATTGATTATTCAAAAATAAAATTTACAAATAAACAATTATTAGACCGAGACCATAAAAATATCATTACCTTTTTCAAACAAAATAAGTTAGAAGATCTTCATTATAAAATAATAGAAGATATATTTGAGGAAAATCCTGATTTTACAACCTATAAAGTTAACACAGTATCTAGCAAATCTGTGAGAAAAAGAAGGTATTTTATAGTCCCTTTGCCTTTCGACGGAGTAATAGAATGTTTATTCATCCTATTATACAAATTAAAAAACGAAATTGATCTCTCTCAAACCTTTCATGTAGAAAACAATTTAGATTTACCAATATTAGAAATGCTTTCATTTATTTTTGCCGAACAAGATTTAAAATTAGTTATTTGCCAAAATATCGTCAAAACACCAGACAAAGACGAAATTCCTATCATACTAGACCAACATCACTCAGGTAAAAATAATTTACACAGAGGTATAAATGAAACCATTAGACGTATTAAAGAAAAGTACAATTGGACTGGCTTAACCAAAGACGTAGAGAAATTTATCAAAAATTGCGAAATTTGTCAAAAATCAAAAGTGTGTCGTAAAAATCTCAGTAACCCATTAGTGATTACCGAAACACCAAAGACGCCTTTCGAACGTATAAACATAGACGTTTTCGAAGCACCAAATAGAAATTACGCACTGACCATCCGAGATGAGCTTACAAAATTTACTCAAGCTTATGCTCTTCAAGACAAAACAAGTAAATCAATAGTCAATACTTTATTGCTATACTTTCAACACTATGGTACACCCTTAAGGATTCACTGCGACTATGGCCGTGAATTTGACAATAGCCTACTCCGTGATTTATGTACCTTGTACGACGTCAAATTAACCATTTCAAGCGTCATCCTCAATCAAATGGATCACTAGAACGATTTCATGCCACTCTTACCGAAATGATAAGAGTACACCTCGCAGAAAACCCAGACGAACATCCTTTTAACATCCTCCCTTACGCTGTAATCTGTTACAACAATTCAGCAAACAAAACGCACGGATTTACACCGTTTGAGTTAATTTTTGGACACACATCCAGTAGACCCCCTGAGACATTGTACAACGAAAAAGACCTGATTACAAAATATATACGAGACCTCAATAACAGAATATCTCATTATTATAAAGTTGCCCGATCTCGAACCCAGACGCATAAAGAAAAAGCTAAAGTACGCTTCGATAAACATGTCCCCGAGAATCGTTACGAATTTCAAGTAGGAGACAAGGTTTACGTAAAAGAATCACAAATTAAAGATAAATTGCAAAACAAATTTAATGGTCCCTTTGAGATAATTCAAATATTTCAAAATTCTGCAATATTAGTTAATCTTGAAACCAAAAACAAAACAAAAGTAAATTTTGACAGAATGAAGCCTTACTACGGAAATTAATTTATTTTCAGGTTTCTTCTGCTGATCGGAACAGTAGCTTCACAATACACGATAATCCCAATTAATAACACCGTAGGAGTATACTATCACGAAGACACTAAGATTGACATTACTCACGACAAATGGACACTTTTGGTACATAAAAACATAACATCCATCAAATTAGCATTTGACAACAATGACAAGATCCTATCTCAAATCCTAAACATGTTTGATCCCGCTATCCATAATTTCAACGTTTTTCAAACAGAAGTAAAATCTCATATCAGCCTTTTAAACCAAATTTCAACCTCCATTGGATCCAAATTTAACGAAGTCTTTTATGACACCAAACGTTATAAACGCGGACTCATTAATGGTATAGGTTCTGTATTTAAATCACTTACTGGTAATCTTGACGCATCAGATGGAGAATATTACTCTAACTGTATAAATAAATTGAACAATGATGAACATCAACTAGAAAATTTAATTAAAAATCAAATTTCAGTCACAACTTCGGTCATCAAAAATTTTAACATCACTATCCAAAGGTTGCGTGTTGACGAAGAAACATTCAATAGAGACATTAAAGAAATAGAAAACTCTATTATCAGTATAAATGATAAAACTGATTCTATTTACATGAAATTAAAATTTCTAGGAATTTGTGAACAACTCATGGAAAGTTACTTGTACATTGAAGATAACTTAAATGACATTTTAGAACCCAGGAGATCTAATTACCTCATTACAGGAAATTTCTCAAAATTTACATAGGAATAATTTACCTTTACCTGTCAGATTTTCAAACATTGCTCAGTATCTAGACATAATAGAACTAGAAGCATTTCAATCCAATTCAGATTTAGTATTTGTTTTAAGAATACCCCTGGTAGAACAACAAACGTACACCCTCTATCATTTGTATCCCATTCCTATTTTGGATAATAGAACTGGTTTACATCACATTTTACCTATCACAAATAAATATATCGCGAAAGACGATGATTCTTTGATGTATGTACCCGTTCCTGATCCAAGCATTTGCAAACCACTAAATTATGGCACAAAATTATGTTCAAACTTATTTGCATACCCAATTGATAACGACGCTACCTGTGAAGCACGCTTATTTAAAAATCAACAAAGGATACCAGAAAACTGTATTACTTCACTGATATTAAGTAAAGGCTATAATGTCCAAGAGCTTGAAGCTAATATGTGGTTAACCATCATCTCTGAACCTCTACACATCACGATAAGCTGTCCCAAGAAAAGTTCAGTAACAGAACTTATTTACAAAAACTCAATCCT